>JASFXZ010000028.1:403940-563940 GCA_032209605.1 Mactromeris polynyma
TATAAGCTGTAAGAAATTGTTGACACAAAACCTAAAGTAATGTAGTATAAACTATATAACACAAATATGCCTGTTCCTGACTAAAGCACACATTAAATAATAAATATTTTCTGAATTGCACAATTGTCTGGAGAAATAAATTGTTGAAACATACTGTAGTTTGTGAAAGTCTACATGCAGCTTTCTGAGAAGAAGATTCAGGTGCAGCCTTTTGGTTGACATGGCGCCGGATCACATGGTCTAGAAGAAAGTCCTCCCTCGAACATCTGACTTTACACTCTGGACATGGCAACCATATCTTTCATAAAAACAGATAATTTCATAAATTCATCATAATTATAGAGTAAAACTTTATTCTTATTAAATTGTTTAATGTTTTACAATTTAATAAGAATAAAGGCCATGTGAATTCTAGGACAGAGGTACCTGATTCAAGGACAGCATAACTAAGACCTTAAACTTACCATTAATAATTTCTAGTATTTGCAAACAGGTTAGACTTACTTTGTCCCTAGTTTTAAATTAATACTTTTTATACAGTAGTCACATGCAGTCACAGATTGGTCATTCAATTTTCACATTTCTCATAGTTAGCAGGGTACTTTTATCATGTTCACATAAAAGACATAATGTCTAACATACCACTGCATTGTTTCACCCTGAGATAGGTTCAGGAATATTTTATTACAAATCATAATCTTACCATAAACATAACTATGCATAAGCCAACTAATTACCTGGTTTCTTGACAATCTGGTCCTTTGGTTAACAATGCGTCTCGATTTAGGCTGTGTTTCACAAGGCGTGGTTGATTCCTTTCTTTTCTACAAAACAATTTCAATCATTATGTTTTAAAGGAAAATAAATTTAAAAATCTTGAAATACATAACTCACTTTAACTATGTGAATCAACATATGTTCTTTCATTGTTTATATAATAAAGATTCATCATAATCTGGGGACTATATACATTTCATTAAAACTTTAATCAACAGCACTACAAGAAGTAAAATATTCTTTGTTGTATTCCTGACAACTAAAGATTATTTAAATCTATACTTACTGAACATGCTCCTGATGTCATTGAAGCTGGAATCTCTATTGCCACATCATTGGTCAGGCAAACAACTACATAATCTAGTGGTTGCTTTACACTCCTACAATATTGATGACAAAAACTTATTTAACACTTTTAAGCTTGAAGATTACTAATGATTGCCAAATGTACCAGGTTCAAACCCAGGCCACCACATACCAAATTCATTACTCTTACTTATGCGGGCTTTATACAACCATTTTACTGGTATGCTTATCAAAGTAACCAAACTTTATTGTCAAATTTATTTATTATAACAGATAATCACAGTAACAAAGGCCAACACAATAAGGGTAGTTATTGAAAGACTCATCATAACTTGCTTGCTTATTGCAAAGGTGGTACTTGTTACAATACAGTCTAATTATACTGGTAAGACGAGTCAGTCGGCATGATTTAACGGATATATAACATTCAAAAATGGATTTAACATTCCAAAGTAACAAAACTTGAATCAAACTGGATTAAACATTCCAAAGTAACAAAACTTGAATCAAACTAACAATTAAACAAACAAGAGGACCTCAGAGCCGCTCATCTCTAAGACTCATGAAGATTAAACAAAAATATGGCCCATAGATCAAAATATCAAATTTCAGGCACTTATAGGGGCTGTTATTCTAGAACCTTTAGATCTTATGGTTTTGTTATAAGTATAGCCTCATTCTTCTTTTGAGCAGACAAAACTTAATGTCTGGTCTTTGCAGGGGCTGTTACTCTAGAAACAATAGTGGAATGGTAGTCATTTGAATAAATTGGGGTCATATGCTTAAGTCTTAAATCAAATGTCATCAGCACTTCTATCCTGCAGATCAAGTGTTGACACTTGTACAGACAATGAGTGATCACAAAACACACATTTGTCACTATGAGACAGGTGAGCTAAATTTAACTTCAATAATAACAACTTCTTTAAATTTATACATCATGTCACATTTCCTTGCAAACTGAAAATTGTATTATGAATATTATACATAATTATGACATTAACAGGAGTATACATGTAGGAACAGTTTTGAAGTTGAAGCATAACTTGTCATAAATAGTGTACTTCTGTTACCTTATGTTTAAAGATGATACATTAAATGGTTAGAAAGTTATAAAGAAATCTCATGAATGAAAAATGTGGACCAACAGACAGAGGCTTACTACAGGGCACTTATAACAATAAAATATAGGTAACAAGTCCAAGAAAATAGAAAATTCAATTCATTACCTTCTTTTTCAGCCATCGTTTGCGACCTTGTTTAAATATGCGCTTCTCACTTTGTCCTGTTCTGTGATGTTTGCGCTTCCTACTCACAACCTGAGACAAAACGAATGCTTTATATTTATAATTTTCTATATGCCACATAACATATACAAGATTATGGTACAGTCAAATCTTATTACAATGACACCTGTCATACTGACAAATTCACATAACAATATCAATTTGATGGGGATCAATCTTTTACAACATAACTTGGATTGGTTTTAACAGAATATTTGTATACCGACAAAAAAGTCGGAAACCAAAATTGCAATGTAAATGAAATTTTCAGTAGGATGATTTTAGTTTGTAACTATACTTGGAAATATGTACATGAACCCTCAGCTCACGAAATGTCAATATATACTCCCATTCAATATTCTACATTTTTCTACTGAAATTCAGTATACCAACATTTTCGATTTATCACTATTTTTCTCAGTAACAAACAGTGTTGTTATATCGAGTCCTGACTGTATTACAAATAAATAAGATTTTTCTTATCTTAAAATGCAGAAAACTTATATACAATCCTGTCAATAAACAAAGTTAATGTATAAATGATTACCTTCTTATTTCTGGGTTTCCTACATTTTTCAACTTGCTCCATAGTTTCCATATCTCCTGAAACAAACTAAAACAAAGAAAAAGAGTAAGAACATGTCAATCATCATACAATATACTTGTTCTATTAGGTTTCCTGACGTTTTTCAGCAGTATTTCAGTTATATACGGTTGTGGGTTTTCCTGACAATGTTTTCATGGACTGTACTATTATCAGTATTAACTACCCTTTAAAAATTTCTTTTTCCATGAATGAATTGATATATCCCAAAATACAGACATAATATATGGAATTACCTCAGCTCGAGCAATATCAGCATATGGAGTGTGGTAAATGTAGTTCTCAGCTCTAGACTCCAAGTCCTTGTCAGTGTGGACGTCTCCAAGAACAGGCCATTCTTCAACAATGAAGGATGGGGAGCTAACAGAAAAGGGCTCCTCCTCTACACTAATGTTGGTTACAATGGCCCTGTGGCACAACTCTGCCCCTTCCACACTCAAGTGAAGGCCATCAGAGCCCAAATGTTGAGCAACCTAATGATATCAAAAAATTATTTAACAATATGGCTTTTATAACAAATCATAACATGTAATATGTTCAACTGTGAGTACTTAGTATAAGTTTTCTTTAATAATTAAAAAGGTTTTGGTCTACCGACAGACGTGCAAAACAATATACCAGTCCTCTTTAATAGAGCCACTAAGTATACCAGATTTTTAAAAGACTATTTTCACAATTTATTTTAAGACATTGAATGTGAGATATTTCAATTTCATATCACTCTCGACACCTCATTTGTGATGGAACATAATATCACCACAACAGTATGCTAGAAAAGAAGTCATGTTTTCCATCTTCATGCTGAGCAATGGAAAACATGTGTACTAAGATTATGTTTTTTTGTATGACTTTGCTATGGACTATGGAGCAAACATCTAATCTCCCACACTCAGAAGCTCTACTGAGCCGAGTTATCAAAGCTGGTGTAATTTAATCTTCAATATATACTATTTACTTAACAGAAAAGAACTCATTTTTCCTACTCAATGTCAAGACATAATTCATAAAAGAATTGTTTACCAGAAATCTACCACATGCGAGGAATCGAACATAAGGTGTACATGCACTTATTTCCTTCAATGTGATGTTAGCACACACAATCCACTTCCGCATTGCCTTCAGTGTTGTTATTGGTACGTTCTTCCTCAGGCTGGGTCCCCGTTGTGGTATCTCACACAGTATAACTTCAGTGCTTGGACTAGTTTCATGAACTAGGTCACACACCTCAGTCACATTCCTAAATTTGCACAATATTTCCTTCATTAGTTACCATAAAAAATATATGAGGAAATAATTAATAGTGAAAGCAGTCAGTCAGTCAGTCAGTCAGTCAGTCAGTCAGTCAGTCAGTCAGTCAGTCAGTCAGTCAGTCAGTCAGTCAGTCAGTCAGTCAGTCAGTCAGTCAGTCAGTCAGTCAGTCAGTCAGTCAGTCAGTCAGTCAGTCAGTCAGTCAGTCAGTCAGTCAGTCAGTCAGTCAGTCAGTCAGTCAGTCAGTCAGTCAGTCAGTCAGTCAGTCAGTCAGTCAGTCAGTCAGTCAGTCAGTCAGTCAGTCAGTCAGTCAGTCAGTCAGTCAGTCAGTCAGTCAGTCAGTCAGTCAGTCAGTCAGTCAGTCAGTCAGTCAGTCAGTCAGTCAGTCAGTCAGTCAGTCAGTCAGTCAGTCAGTCAGTCAGTCAGTCAGTCAGTCAGTCAGTCAGTCAGTCAGTCAGTCAGTCAGTCAGTCAGTCAGTCAGTCAGTCAGTCAGTCAGTCAGTCAGTCAGTCAGTCAGTCAGTCAGTCAGTCAGTCAGTCAGTCAGTCAGTCAGTCAGTCAGTCAGTCAGTCAGTCAGTCAGTCAGTCAGTCAGTCAGTCAGTCAGTCAGTCAGTCAGTCAGTCAGTCAGTCAGTCAGTCAGTCAGTCAGTCAGTCAGTCAGTCAGTCAGTCAGTCAGTCAGTCAGTCAGTCAGTCAGTCAGTCAGTCAGTCAGTCAGTCAGTCAGTCAGTCAGTCAGTCAGTCAGTCAGTCAGTCAGTCAGTCAGTCAGTCAGTCAGTCAGTCAGTCAGTCAGTCAGTCAGTCAGTCAGTCAGTCAGTCAGTCAGTCAGTCAGTCAGTCAGTCAGTCAGTCAGTCAGTCAGTCAGTCAGTCAGTCAGTCAGTCAGTCAGTCAGTCAGTCAGTCAGTCAGTCAGTCAGTCAGTCAGTCAGTCAGTCAGTCAGTCAGTCAGTCAGTCAGTCAGTCAGTCAGTCAGTCAGTCAGTCAGTCAGTCAGTCAGTCAGTCAGTCAGTCAGTCAGTCAGTCAGTCAGTCAGTCAGTCAGTCAGTCAGTCAGTCAGTCAGTCAGTCAGTCAGTCAGTCAGTCAGTCAGTCAGTCAGTCAGTCAGTCAGTCAGTCAGTCAGTCAGTCAGTCAGTCAGTCAGTCAGTCAGTCAGTCAGTCAGTCAGTCAGTCAGTCAGTCAGTCAGTCAGTCAGTCAGTCAGTCAGTCAGTCAGTCAGTCAGTCAGTCAGTCAGTCAGTCAGTCAGTCAGTCAGTCAGTCAGTCAGTCAGTCAGTCAGTCAGTCATGAAATAAGGGTGATACAATAATACAGCATTAATGATTAACAGGACTCATTCATGTTTCAGTCTCTGCTTGGTAATTGAAATCATGAGGTTACCTAATTTCAAATTTCTTCTTAGAAATCATAAATAGAGAAATATTAAGATCAGCTGTTCATGAAGATCAAAACAAAATCTGGTTGATTGAGAAATAACAGTTCAATGCAAAAAAGGCAATCAAACATCAGCAAAGTAGTGCTTATATAACCAACCTGTAGAACAAAATATCATTGTTCAGCACATCATTGGATCCCAGGAACAAGTACAGTTGTTTGTAGCTGACCTTCTTCAAACACACACTCAGCTGATTCCTGAACATTTTCTTATCATCAATGTATCTAGCTCCTACAAATTATGAAATTAAGCAATAATTATACAATGAACAAGAGCAGTTTTCAAAAATGGTATCTTTACAAATCTGTTGAACGAGCATTTACCTTGAACTAACCTATGATGAGTATTAAACACGGAATATTTACCAGTTACCTGCAGTGCCATTTTAAATAACTGTGTGGTATTGTTGCGACCTGAGATTTGACAGAGGACCTTTCACTCTCGAAGCAGACGCTGGGTAACTACTAGTGGTGCAACAATATACCGGTACCGGTATATTGCAATACAGCGTCTGGCCAATACGTATTGTGGTACGACTTCCCTGTATTGCGATATTTTATCTAATATTTCAGCACATATTGCAAACAATGTAGCCGACTTTTAAAACTATTGAAGACCGCTACATCTTTTAGAATGTCTAGTATCTTAGATCAAATGGGTCGCCGTTTGTAGAGACATCAAAAAGTTGCCACCACAGCCAACCGATGTATAAGGCAATGCCGCCTTCAGTGTTTCCCTTTGATTCCTGTTTGATTTTGATGCTATAGCTACAAGGAAATAAATCTATGGGTTCAGTTTCATTGTGTTTTTCTTTACATAAAAGTGTGTAATGTATTGCGATACATATCGCAATACGGGTTGGCTGTATCGTTGCACCCCTAGTAACTACAGATGCAGACTAATATTCCTGTTTAGTTTGATGAATGAACAGTGTAATGGTAGCTCAAACACTACTAAAGTTAAATGCAACAAATTGGAGACAAACAATTTGACAGATGACAAATCTATATATGCCCCCTCTTAACGCAATTGGTGGTGTTGGTGGTGGTTAAGTAAAAACCATTTGCAATAGATTCAAAAAGATTAAACAGACTCACCAGAGACGGGTAGACACTCTATTGTTGCATCTTCATCCACAACATTGTTGATTCGATGAACATTGGAATCACCAGCAACCAATGCTAACGGAAAACCTGAAACTAAAACTTCCTCCAACCGATCAACATAATCCATACTGTATCAAATCTACTATAGAAAGCCAGTAAAAGATCAGAAATTCAAAGCTTATATCAATTCTCACACCAGAAAGTAGGTAGCAGCCTACTACTGAGAAGTCAGAATCTTTAATAATTAAATATCAATACAATATCAAAAACAAAACAAACTATTCTCACGTCTGGAAGTAGGTAGCAGCCTAGTCCAAAACGATTAACTAATCTTAATCACAAAACAAACTGATCTTAATGATTAGTAACTGATTCTCACGCCCCAAAGTAGGTAGGTACCTATTGTAAAGCAAACAGAATCAACAATAGTCTAAAGAAAACAAAATCAACAATAATTTGTCAAAACAAAAAGTTCTTACCCCAAAAGTAGGTAGTCACCTATTCCAGAGCTTTTACACTAATCTAACAACAAACGAAATGATCCCAATCACAGATTCGGACGTCCGGTATAAGGCAGAGGCCTTATTCAGAGCAATATAATCTACAGAACGATTTTTTGAGCACAAAAAGAAAGGATCGCGAAAATACAATACAAATATTCCGCAAAACCAAATCTTCTAAGTAAGAGAAACTATGTGCTCAAACAGACTAATGCCAGGAAGAAATGAGGGCAGATCTCACACACAGTACACTTTAAGCAACTATATACGTCTCGATATCGCTTTGAGTCGTGAAAATTGCAATAAGCAAAGTGTAACGTGTCTTTCATCAACGGTATAAACCTCCGAAAGAAAGAGTATCCACGATTCGAGTATTTCCCGCCACTAGACTCCGACTGTGGCCGCCACTTTCCGTATATTTCCGTGAGATAATACCATATTTGGTCATTGCCCGCTAGAGACCAACAGGCCCTAATGTATACGGCATTCAGCTTGGTAAGAAATGAACAGAGAATGAGATTTTGGGTTGTGTATGTCTAATTACATGATTTTTTATTTCACAGCTTATTATTAACAGAAACATAAATGTTAACATATTAAGAGTGTATAGTTTGTTCTACATGCACAATATGAAATGTAAATTGAGTAGAATTGGCATTTGCAACTGACATCAGTTGAACAAAATACTATTAATTAAGTAATAATAATAATAATAATAACATCTTTATTTTAAGAAGGTTGTTACACATTATGATATAA
This sequence comes from Mactromeris polynyma, assembly GCA_032209605.1. Taxonomy (NCBI): domain Eukaryota; kingdom Metazoa; phylum Mollusca; class Bivalvia; order Venerida; family Mactridae; genus Mactromeris; species Mactromeris polynyma. The sequence continues at coordinate 411,960 of JASFXZ010000028.1, forward strand.
ATATATAACTATAAAAACATCATATTTTCAATGTGGCCTTCTGTAAACAAAACATAATAATAATTAAAATTTAACATTTGCACATAGTATAATAACATGTATATAAATAAGATTTCACATTGTATTTCAATATAACAATTTAATTCAATATAACAATTTACTTACCGACAGACACTCGATCTATTATATCATACAAATTGATGTGAACATAATATCTCGGACATATAAACGGTTTATATGTCCGTGATAATATATGTATTTATATATTATGTCAAAATTAATAAAATGAAACGTAATTACTGCGATGCAGATTTTTATATTTGTGTTTGAAGGATGCTAACCTTTCCACATTTCTTATGGCATCTGGAATGTCATTCCATACCTTCATACTGTAATAAGAAAATGAATCTTTAAAATAATTAGTGCGTGGTGTTTTATTTATACATAAGTCATGTTTTGAAGCCGATCGAAGTGAATAGTGTTCATTATTTGCAAAAACAAGTAACCCAGTCAGGTAAAAAGGGGCCATACCATTTCGCGTTTTATATACAAGAGCGCCACAGTGGTATTTACATCTGTCTGTAAACGTTAACCACTGAAGTTCTCGTAGTAATCCATTGGATGGCGATCGCTTGGGTTTTTTAAGAATAATTTTTGCAACTCTTCTTTGCAAGGTATTTATTTTATTTATGTGACGATTATTGTCTTTGCCCCAATTATGACAACAATAGTCAAGTATTGGAAGTATATACGCATTGTAAAACATACATTTCATCTCCTCTGTGAGGTAAAATATTACATTCTTTAGAAGCGAAATTTTAGAGTTGAGTTTTTTGCATACAAACTTTATTTGTGTATGCCATTTTAAGTTATTATCTATATAGATTCCAAGCAGTTTTTGAACAGTTACACTTTCTAATGCTATTCCATTGATAGTTAAATTTAGAATGGCAGCTTGCTTTGTCTTATTTGGCGTGCCGATAACCATGCATTTTGATTTATTCGGATGTAAAGACATGTTATTTATTTTGCACCAATCGACGACGAAGTTTAGGTTACTCTGTAGCTGAAATTCAATGTTAGTTAAACTGCTACCTGATTCGTGCAAAGTTGAATCATCAGCAAATAAATCACCCACATTTGCATTTTTCGACAATAAAACATAAACTTAAATGAGTAATACTACGAAAGCATCTATGTTCATTTTTCGTTCATTTGTTTACCTAAACAAACATGAAACATATATTTCTTATAGTAAAAACACCATTTAAAAAATGCATTAACAAAGAATGAACTCAAAATGTATTTCCTCTTTTTACTAATCAGTCTATTTTACAAGTTTTGTCTGTTTTTAGGAGCTAATATAGATTTTTTTTTTAATCGGTACATTGCAACGGTTCTTATTAGAGATGCTTTAGCCAATGCAAAGACCTAAATACAGGTCTTTGGCAAATGTGACAACAATACTGGATGAAACCAATTCAAACAATGTATACATATTCAGATGAGTCAGATACACATCTTTGGGCCACCATCCATTTGTTGAAACAAAATACAAGGACAACTTCTAATGGTGCACTTGCATTATCTATTTTGTGAGTATTTATTATTAAAATAACAAACATAATATCACATATGTTAAATTAACTCTATTATTATACACCAAAACATGAGTAATATTTACAAATATGGATAAACGTAGACAATCTGTGCATCAGTTGAGCCATAAATGAATTGGTTATGTGTACATGTTAAACAACTAATATGTGGATATGTAAATATTGTTAGGCAAAATAAAAATTGCCCATTTTCAATTCAAATGTTGTTTGCTTGTGTATCGTTTCCACTAGTCCAATCGCGGACGTCACATCTATATACTGTCGCTGTACAAGTCGGAGTACAGAGACACGTATTAGCGGGGCTACGTTTCCACATACATAGTCACGTGTGATCAGTTATTTGGGGTTATAACAGATGCCCATAAATGAATTATAAGATTTAAATAATCATAAGACTTGTTTATTAAGTTTTATTTAATTTCCATTCATATTCTGTTCTTTGTTATCATCATATATATTATATTCGTTTGATTTTGAACTATTAAAACAATAACATAAGCATAGCAATATTGCACAAAGTCGTATGCAAAATATTGCTTTAGTATGTATCAATTATACTGTTTAGCATGGCTCAACAGCAGTGCATTGACTTATTAAAAAGGGCCAATGAATTTTGTTTAAAATCATATCATTGACTGTCTTGCGAACCACGGCGAGATCAAAGCAATCCAATGATATGATACTTGTTACTTCTTGTTTTTCTTAAAATGTTTTCCATTGCCGTCCTTTTAATACGCTACACCGTACTTTCTGACACCCAAGTCATAAAAAGTCATTGTAGTTCTTTTTTCTTGGACAAGACAACGGAAACACATGCTGCTTCCTAGAAGCCTCTCGTACACAGAAGTCGTGAACGTTTGAAACACTGTACGTATCTGTCTTGCTGCGACAACACGAAATGCTTTTCAATCTTTTCTGCAAATATAGGTTTATGTTTACATATATTTATCTAGTTTACTGCGATATACCCACACATATTTCGTTAAAAGTATGATAATTTCGCGCTGAATACATATTTTATGGGAAAAAAAGAATGTCAGGATTGGAACCCTGCGTTTCAAGAGAGAATGCGTATCCATTACGCTATGTAATAAACACGCTGATATGATACAGGTCTATGCGTTTATATATTCTGCTTTCAAAATCAGAAAATGGGCCTATATGATCATGATCAAGATGATTGAACTAACCTGCAATTTGATATGGACTGATCCAACCAATGACATTTTGTCAATGCTACTGTGCCCTCAGATATTGGCCGTACTATAGTGTCAGCGACCGGCCAAGGCCTGGGCAGCCATGGGTTACGACCCCTCGGCAGGATCATCAAATGCGCGTCTTACATCTACGGGATCGGTTCCTGGCTGCATCTGAAACTTCCAGCCTAACTATTGGACGTCATGGATACATATTCATTGTCAAAAATCATAATCTACAATTTTGTGGAAAAACATAAAAGTGTTTTTTTTCGTCATAATTTTGCATGTCGATCCGCTTTCTGTCAGAAGCAGAATACATCCGAACAACGTACGTTCACGCAAGAAGACAGCTGCTCTTAACTCCAGACGACCCCTCTGAACAATGAAACTCACTTTGTCCAAAACATAAACGTGAACGACAACACTGGGCAAGACGGCATCTATTCTGTCAATATAGGTTTATGTTTGCGTTTACACATATTCATCTAGTTTACTGCGATACATCAACACATATTTATCGTCGTAAATGAAGTCGAGTGATGTTCACTGACGACACAAGGATTCAACTAAGTCGGGCGGACGGTCGAATTCGAGTCTGTGGACGACGACGACCCGAACGTAACGTTACAGGTGGGATGGAGGTTCCCTCCACATATGGGATGGGATTACAGAGCACTACAAAACAAGACCTATGCTCTTCGTTTGGGAATGTTAATGCTAATGCATAATGTCCAGACTGTCTTGCTACCAGTAGTCGTCTCTGTTCTGCGTCAACATTTTCCCAAGAGACATATGCAGCTTTCTGGGATAAATATCAAGAATGGTATCCCTTGATTATCGGTTTTGTTTAAGCCATTTCCTCTAACTTGGACTGCTTCCCTTCCCCACGAAAATGACACCTGTCAAACTGGTTAATAATCGATATTGGCTCCATGCTATAACCGAATATACTCGAATTTAGTAACGCCTCTTCTTCATTATCATTAGCGTAACTTAGCCACCCCACTGTGTTTCGACAGAATGTTGAAATTGCCTTGGGCAATTGCAATAGTTTGACTTTAGGCCTATATACTTGGGGGCCTATATAAACACTGACTTGAACGTGATATTAGAAATAAATCTTCAATCACGACAACAACTAAAATTTCATATACATGTATATCTATTATATTAGCTTTTTGAAAGAAGTATTACGCAAAAGTATTACGTAAAATCATGTCCGTGGTAAAATGTAATAAAGTAGTAAAGTATATATATATATTTTGAAATTACAATATCATACGATGGGTTGAAATTCCTGAATCCGGACTCGCAAACTCCCGAACTCCGCACAACGCTGAAGTGTGGCCATAATTTGTCGGCGCGGCGCCATAAAAATCTACGGAGAACCTAATATTTCAGAATTCCTTAGTGGAGTTCAAGAAAAGTTGCTGAGCATGAAATTGATTTACATGATTATAAACAAAGAATGTAAAATGATAAAATCAAAGTACTGATATACATGTATAAGAAAGTCAGACAAGCTTTGTGATCTGCGCAAGTACATGTATAAAATATGGAAATGGTCTCATTTCAGTGTGTAGCGGATCAGTGGTCCAGTGGTAAAACGCTGGACTTGTAATCCAGGGATCGCTGGTTCGATTCCCCGCTCCATCACTGACCGTACTAACAGTCTTTCGGACGAGACTTTAAAAACCGAGGTCCCGTGTATGATGCTTTACATCGAGCACGTAAAAGAACCAGGGGTGCTTCTGGAACTGGGGCATCTTCAGTATCATGCACTATCCTCCAAATCTAATATGACTAACATTCTTCCGGAGGCGTCGCCCATGTGGGAAACCGTTGGCGACGATAAATAAAAGCATATACAACAACATTTCAGTGTAAATCACCCTGCCACTTACCCTTGATGGGTTGCAATATTTTAAACCGCTTTTCGTCTGTTTGATGTGAACAAAATATGAACAAACTCATTAATAAGACCCAGTCATATTTTCATATTTATTCACGCTGCATCACTGTCGCATGTCATGTGTTATGTAATCTTTCGAAATACTTTGTTGTATATGTAAATGTACTTACTCTCAATATTATTATTTTGTAAATTGTAGAGCGATACAATGGATGATAAGTATTATACATAAATCCAGATATTGATAAATTATTAGTTTCTGTTCTATAAGCTTGTAACTTTATTGTGTTTAACATATTGCTTATAGTTGATGGATGTTAGCTTGCAATTGTGTAGCTAATAGTGTTATGTAGTTGTATGCGTTGATTCGCGTGGGTATACGTTATGATATGCACACGTCGGGGCACGGTGTTTAATTACTATATCGTCTGCATCCATTGTAAATAATCATTATTTTTCTTAGTATTTACTGTTGTTTCTGTTTAAACACAGATTTACTGATTTGTAATACAAATGTATCATGTATTTTCCATTTGCCAGGATTTTGTAAATATTATGGGAGAGGGTTTCTGTAATGCTTTGATAACTTGTGCCCAATCCCTTTGTACAAAATCATTGCAATAAAATATTACACGTACTAAACTAAACTGCAAAATGTTGACAAACGTTAAGACATCTTGTCTGCAGTTAACAACAATTTTATAACTTCTCAGTATAAAGTTACAGTAATAAGATCGGTGATAGAATTCAAGTCGGGTATTTTGAACCTCGCGAGAAATAAAAATATCAAGTTTGAGTCATATATCCCTTCTAAAGAATGTAAACAAGTTGGACGGAAAAACTTCCTCGTTTGTGATCCAATTATTTTTAATCTTCCTTGTCTACAGATGATAAACTTTTTGTTACGGTGATTGAACGAGAGATATGTTCGTATTGTGTTTAGATTCGTTTATTTCAATTCAGCGATGCATGTGATGTATTTTAGTGGAAAACTTATGCGTCAATTTAACAACATATGTTCAAGGTAACGTGATAACTGCCCGTATAATGAAATAAATGTACACAAAATACCATATCTATGATTGTATTTTTACTTCATCATAGTAAATATCAGTACCCCGGGGCATGTATTAGCGCAATTTTTTTCATACGCTTGTATAACTAACATTATGTATGAATGTCATGTTACCTGCGATATCGTCATGATATAAGAAGGAGGGCATCTTGCAGCAGAATAAAGCACGTCCACACTGTTATGTAATCTATAAATAATAATTAAAACACCAGGATTCGCACTATAGTATATTTTATTGTGTACTTATCAGTATGGCAGTCATACAGCAACTCCTAACAAAGTGACTTGCATTTATATTTTAATATACAAGCATTATATGGTTTTAAACATGATGATAATACAAGAGAGATAATTCTAGAATCTTTTATTTATTATTTAGATTTGAAGAGTTAACTGCGCACCATACACAGGGATACCTCATAAAAATGCTATGACTGTTCTGCCTTAGTCTGCCATGTGCCCGGAGTTGGCACCATTTCGAGCACATATGGGACGAGCTTAAAAGGCCTGTTTGTACTCGCCCTCACCTACCAAATAATGTGCATCAACTGCCTCAAACTGTTGTAGAGGATTGGAATAATATCCCACAGAATATTATTTCAAATGTTGTGCTGTCTATATGCGTCGTAGATGCCTTACTTTGTGCAGTGCGTAGGATGCAAATATACACGTTACTGATTACAGATACGACATTTCAGGTTGTGAAGTTTCAACACATAATTTCTTGCTTAGCATTTCACTTGCATTTTTCAGAACTGTTGCGGAATGAATTGAATTAAACGTGTACACTACAATTGAGTTTGTTTTCATTCCATTGAATTCCGGTAAATTTTCCGGATTCAATTTTTAAATAGTGTGTTGATTTTTAAAATGTACATACACAATTCTAAGGAAAAAATTGCATATTAAGAAAAATATAGACGTTTACGTCTATAGTGGATTTCGGAAAGGTAACGCACCGTTCGATAAGGTCTATATATGTGTTTACCAAACCTATATAAAAAACAATAACTTGTTTATTGTTATGTATTTTGTCTTCCGAAGCAAAGTAATGAACACTAATATTACAATGGTGTTACGTTAGCAAATGATACATAATGGTCACGATAGAGGCGTTATTCTTTTTATTGTAAACATGACAATGTTGCATGAAACCAGATGAACACATAATTGTTTGTCTTAACAACTGCGTCTGAAAGTAGATCTATAGTATGTTTCAAGATTTATATAGTTACTAGCGTTATAAGTCAACCCTTCGGGAAATTGCCCGGTATTGGAATTAAGAAGATTCTAGATTTTATGTACCAGCTACAAACATTTGTATTTTTTTAAATCACATTTTAACATGATTGTGTGATTTCACGACTGATACACAAGTGCTGATGAACTATATCGAAACAGATCACTACGGAGTTACCTTTATCCAATCTCCTACGAAGTCATCTCCCCTTACATGTATCGGAGTTATAATAGGGACAAGATCTGATGGCACAATAATATTTAATTATGCTAATTAAGGGGCGATCATTTAGAGTCTCGGTCAATAAACGCTTGTGTTGTAAAAAATCGAAACATGAACAATTATTCAAGTATGTACTTACGTGTGACTCTGTAGCTCAATCAGGGGAGTAGTCACTTAGCAATCTAGAGGTTGGAGTCTCACATGTATGTTTTATCTTTATTCATAGTGTTAAACTATTCTATACTTCTAGACAATATTGTTTTTCTTAATTTATCCTTCTATAGGAAGTTATATTTTATCTCCATACATATCCTGTTCTTTGTTATCATCATACATATCATATGTATATTCGTTTTATTTTGAACAATTAAAACAATAACATAAGCATAGCAATATTGAACAAAGTCGTATGCAAAACATTGCTTTAGTATGTATATACTGTTTAGCATGGCTCATCAGCAGTGCCTGTGCTGGACTTATTAAAAAGGGCTAATGAATCTTGTTTCACATCATATACTTTACTGTCTTGCGAAATAACAGCGAGATCAAAGCAACCCAATGATATGTTACCTGTTACTTCTTGTTTTTATTGAATCGTTTTTTTACTGCTGTCCTTTTTATTCCTTTCTGACACCCCAGTCATTGTAGTTCCTTTTCTTGGGCAAGACAACGGAATCACAGGCTGCTTCATAGAAGCCTCTTGTACACAGACGTTGTGCACTTTTGAAACACTGTCTCTGTCTTGCTGCGACAACACAAAACCCTTTTCAATATTTTCTTCCAAAATAGTGTTATGTTTACACATATTTGTATAGTGTGCCGCAATACACCCAGACATGTTTCATGAAAAGCATGATACTTTCGCGCTAAAATGATGTTTGAAAGGATATGAATGTCAGGATTCGAACCCGGATAGTCTGCTTTGAGATTATGATGCGTAACCATTTTCTTTTATATAATATTTGAGAAATTTGTATCAAATCTTGTCGTGGGGATGCATACATGATAGAAACAGACATGTGAACTGAGTGTAGAAGTTTGAGCTTGGAGTGTGGCAGCACGGACAACCAATGCTTAATCCCTTTTCCAATATTTACTATAAAATCTATCAAAGAAATTGGACCAAATAGAATATTCAGCACTCATAGACTGACACTCATAATGCAAGTAAGGATTTACAGCTTCGCGTGAATAAAGTTAACACCAATAACATGTTACATCTGTTTTATAATTTATTGATTCAATATTTATATCCGTTAATGAGTTAAGAAATCCTTAATTTACTACATCAAAAGTGATAATTAATATTGTAGCAGAAAGATTGTTGCTCAAGAGATGACTGCTCTGAATATATTACATTGAGTAAGAACATAACCTAAGTTGGCAAATTAATAATAAAATAATATAATAGTGTAAATGTAACTTAAATGATACCATCAACGATTCTATCATTTAAATTATTCAAATTGCTACATACATGTATGTAATATGCTTCATCAATACTGTTGGCTCTTCCGAATACGTGTATATCAACGATTGCTTTGCATTTATGAACATGTTTCATAAACAACACCCGTTGCAAGTAATACATGTACTTTTCATTTAAATGAATGTTGATGTTTGAAATCACGCAATGATTTTTATGATGTTTATTCTTTAGAAATAGTGTCCTTGTACATTTATGATTTGTAGCATACTACCAAGCCAATGACATATTTGTAAACATAAAAATAGAAAATACCGAAGTTCCAATATATTCACAAGAATTGATAATTGTTCTATTAATTATATATGGCTCCTGAAAAGTTGTTAGTTAACATTTACAGGCATTTAGAATGGTGCCATAGATATTATGTTAGCGGTTAAAGTGTTGGTGTATAGTAGATGAAATGATTTGACAGTAATGTAGGTATAACAAGAACACTAACTGGTACACGTGACCGAAGAATATAAGTGAATACCATCGAACAACGATGTATATGCCCATATGAAAGAATGCAGTAAAACTAACAGTCTTTATAAGAAGCAACTGTTCATACCCTTTATATACAAAGAAAACCAAAACGGAATGTATTATACATTGTGTAATTGTTTCCATAAAGCAAATAATTCCATCAGCTGATATGTCGACTACTCTATGGGAAGGTTGTTGTTTATGAGCATTCCAGAACTGTAGATACAGTTGTTGTTGTTGTGGCGAGGCTGCGACGTAATCAAACGCATTACTAAGCGGTAAACTTGGTGTGGCAGGGTTTACCGATGAACATTCAATATCACCAACATTATTCGTTTGACCGTTGGATCAAACTGTCCATCTGTACGACCACCTGTGATGTAAATGTGGAAATTGAATTTGCAAAAACTGTATATGTCATGGTCTGTGTCTCTGTCACTGTTGGATGAATCAAGTCTGTAATAAAAGTAGACAGTGAGAACATTTCATCCATGGGCGACTCAAGACCAGTATATCAATACCTGGGTATATTGCAATATGTTGCCAGATTGTATTGAACCATGATGTGAAATACATATTGTGCTTGTAAGTTACTAGCTACAGACTCAACATGTACGAAATTGTCTAGTACAGAAAACTTAATACTCATCCAAAATGTAACGAGAATGAAACACTAATCAATTTTATGACTGTTTTATTTTACCTAAATAATTTTAATTAATGTTGAATATAAAGTGTCTTCAGTCACAGCTTAGTCGAATGAAGCAATACATCGTTGGGCATATTGCACTACGTTGCGTGTGTATCGCGAAACCCCATCCATGGACAGAATGTCTGAATATGTGACTTTTATTCCAAAAACTGTTGGGCATATGCAAATCGGTGTAGTTGCTCGCGTAAGAAGGTGCCGATGGCTCATTAATTCGCTAATCGTAATTGCTAAATTTTGCGGGTTATTGTTACAAATTTCTCTTATTAACTAGATAGTGGCGGCAAAATACCAGATACTACTGTAGAAATAATTATGTGACCGCACCTCTAATATTGACCTTGCTAGATGTTTGATCTTCAAGACCGAGACGGGCATTTAAATATACTTACGACAAAAACGCTCATCATCATTAAGGGGACAGTCACGTTTTCCGTTACATAGATGTGCCTTTGGAATACATCTAATTCTGTTCCTCCTGTATGGTACCGGCAGACATGCGTACTGGTCCATGGTGAGGCAGCTGTCTGTTCATAGGAATTGATACAAAAGATAATAACTAAATTAGAATTTAGTCGTCATCCTTGATTTAAAGACTGCTTTCGTAAATAAACTGTATTACATAATTCATATTTCTGTAAAGTAATTCCATTGTGTGCGTTGCAAAATTATTAGTTATATATTAACCTGAACAGAACGAATTCCATGAAATCATCAGCCAGTATCTGACAAACAAATACCCACCCATTATTAATACATGTAATATGAATTAAAAACTAATTTATCTGAAGTATTTTAAAGTTTAATTTATCGTCTGCTACGTCATTGATGATATGAAAACCGTTATTACATTTTAGGCAAATATTGTCATTTTACATTCATTATTTTACTTACAACTACCAATTACCGATGTATGAACCCGTTTATAACCACCCGGAATAGCATCAATATCGGTGACCATGATGATGCATAGAAGAACAATGACACAGGACTTGAGCTGAAGTATATAACAAAAATAGAACCCAGCAGTTATCTCCTTTGGGATATTTGAGACACAAACCATAAAATAAGCGAAACCAATAACAGTATCAAGAATTTCATCCTGTCGATTTTGGCAAGAGAGATTACTTTTGCAGGATTTGTATTAGAAAGTTGGTGATGATTTAGATTATAACCATTGTTTATCGCACACTCACATCAATGAAATGGAATTCCGGAAACAAACACATTACTTTGCTTGAATCGAGTCTTGCGTTCGCTCTTTAACTCACTTAATGTCATTTTATACATTTGAATGTTTATTATGACAATTATACACTAAACATTCTTCACTGAATACCTATACTATTTTGTGCGACTTGCACCTATAGAAAGATTTTTTTGCAGACGTTAAATCAATCTTAAAAAGTATGGTCACTCTCTTTGCTGTAAATAATGATTGAATTACCATAGTTGGATCGTAAATTTGAGGTTTGAAGCTATTTGTAATACAAAGATAAAAACTCTCGTCTCAAAAAACAGATTTCTTTACAAATTAATAAATAACAGTCGCATGGACTATGATCTGGTGAGTAAGGGGGTTGGGAAAGCACAGCCCTCTAAGTCCAGTGGCAGGTCTACGTTTTTGAAAAAAATCTTTACTTATAACAGTACACACTCTTTGAAAACCTGCCAACATAAGTACGAAGAGACGAAGGGTCCATCAGCATTACAACGTAATGAACACAAAGTTCTTACCGCACTTTTAGTTCGTCTGGCAATGACTGGCCTATCGTGATCTTTACGCAACCACTGCTTATCATTGATTTTTTGGGTTCAAAGTAATAAACCTATGTTTCATCTTCGGTAAGCAGTTTTGAAAATCTGCGATTGTCACCTTTTTGATTTTTTAAGAAGACTTTTGGCCAATTTCACACGGGTGGCATTTTTTCATTAGATTGGACATGAGACACCCATCGATCACAAACCATTCTCAGCTATAATTATTGAGTCAAAATTTTATGAACAGACCTAAGATTATGGAATGAAATTAAAATATGGTAATGTACACTAAACAAAATTTAAACGGAGGGATTTGAGGAATATCACAGGAATGTACAACAATTAACCAAGGGACGAAACTTAGCAACGGTCCCACAGCATGTGAACCGTCGGCATAATTTTTTATATGGACATGTAATACGGCATACCTATTGTGCTAAAAATGCCTAGTTTAAACATATGTTAAACGTCACATGGCAGAAACTAACCTATACTCTGGGCGAATTTGTTTTGCAAAACCTGGTTCAGGTTTGAGGTTTCAGTTTTGTTGTAGTTTGGTTGAAAAACTTAAACCAGTTAAGATTAAGATTGGTCTGCAAACAAACAGATGGTTTAGTCAATGAAAATGGCCCACGTGACAGATTGGTGCGTGATAAGAAAATCAGAGTTAAGAACTTTCAAACGTCTGTTTTGCAACGTAACAGAGTGGACAATTTTAAAGCCATGCTCCCATGTAGTAAAGAAACATTTATTTTTAAACATTGCCCCACATATGAGTGGCACAGTCACCCGCCATACAATCAGTCCACCATTTTGTTTAACTAGTATACGATTATTCGGATAAATCAAACCAGACAAACCACACTTGGAGGTAGTTCGGTCAGTTTGATTAACCAGTTTAAGATTTGTTATTAACAAATACAGAAAATTGTTTTAGTTTGAAACCAGTTAGTTAAAACAAATGAAAGGTTTGACAAACCAGTTTTGGATTCAAACCGGTTTGGTACAAACAAATTCGCCCTCTAATATCAAACGATACATAGAAGGCACACTATAGTGATAAGAACCTAATTGAATGTTAGACAATAAAAGAAAAATGATACCGAAACTACCAAAGAAAAGGAGTACTTACAAATGTAATAAAGCACATCAAGTCAACGCTGAAGAAGTTCAACATTCTTGCTTCGTCAAAAATATCTGCTTTGTCATTATAATTATTTTTATTATTTTGAAATTTGTTAAATAAGGTACATTTAATAAATAGTCTTTGAAATTGAACAACAATACATACAACAATAATAACGATACCTTAATCAACGTGAACGCTTCCATCGCACTGGTGTATTAAGCAACCATGATATTAACAACTGATTGAAAAGTTTGTAGTCGGCTCATTAGTTTACATTTATCAATTAACCGTAATTCTTTCCTATGACTGTCGCGTATAGATTAAAGTAACTGTCTGTATTTCTGTCTCGGTAAGAATTGTAAGTTGAGAACGTATTGACAGCAACAAATGTGAGGTTGACGCCCTTACATTTAATGTAAATAGTTGTTTCATTCCCCTGCGAAATAAACGAGCTTATGACCAGTATGGAACCGAGAATTTTGTGTGTTTTTTTGTAATTTTGTTTTTCACTCGATGGTTGCAAATGTTAACATAAATTGTTAGTTCAATAGAATATGCCATTTAAGGTAGAACACCCTTAATAGATTCCTGTCAAATCAAATGGAACATCGGCCAATATCGGTAAATTACGTGACTATTTCGTTGAAGATCGGTCGTTTCCACATATTTTCTTAAAAAACCACTGATCTTCAACGACTCGCTACGAAATTTACCGATATCGACCGATGTTTTATTTCATTAGGGATGTTCTACTTTAAATGATTTCCTTTGTCACATTATAAAATTCGCGTGTACATGAGAGAGGTCATCTTGAAGGACAGTGTTCGCTTTATTTATATCGGTCAGCGAAACTGCGAGTGCAAAAGTTGAAATACATATCTCCGACTACGAAAGTCGAAATATAATCTCCGAAAACAAGCGGAATTTCCTGAGAATTACCAGGAGAAGACCTATATAAGTCTTTGGCTTTCGGTCCCATCCTTTTCACATTACTACTGAACAAACTTGTTTAATGTAAAATGTTGTATATTGTATTGTATTATTATGATGTTCATAGTATGTAAATAAAATATGTTTAAACTAAGCGGAATTACCGACCCTGGCGAGGTTATGGACTGGAAGTAAAAGAGAGAGAATACGTAACTACAGGGAAAGCCACATACATAAGACAATGCCTCCCCACGCAGATCTCCGGAAAAAACACCAATCCACAAAACATAAGGTACTAAAGTAGGTCAAACGGTACGCATATGAAGGAACTGAGGCGCAAGGAATGGCCCAGTAGACCGCAAGGAATAACTAGGAGAATCAAAGTGGATAGTAAGGGAAGGGGAGGTGGGAATTAATGGATGGAAAAGATCACAGGACAAGTCAAGACAACTGGCCTTAATAGGTCAAAAATGGGCAGGAAACAATCTGAACACTGTATAAAGTGACAGATTTGCACAGGGGAAAGGGAAATACAAAATACATTCATAACATAAACAGAAACAACAATCATATAGCGAATTACAGCCTTGGAACTGTCAGCATAAAATGCTGGGGGTTTACGCCTACTCCACAACCATTTTCCCGTAAACTTTCCGTTGATGGTAATTTATGTTGGTACGAAAATATGTTCAACTAAATCTGTCTATTGCTTGCTGTAAGGATTATTCCTCATAAATAAGGACCATGATTTTACAAATACGTACTTTACCCTCGATAATTAGAGAAAAAATTTAATTTACAAGACGTCATTTAACAGGAATGAATGCGAACTCTTAGACTCTTACAGTTGTACGTGTTTACAGTAAATACTGAAATAGCGTTTCGTTTGACGTTGAATGACCACTACCACGTCTGAAATACTGTCTGGTAATATGGTGAGTTCATCAGCAATTGATAAGATTATACTGTGTTTTTTATGTGTTTATAGTGAGTGTATCAACTGAAGTCAAATGACTACTGACACGTTTAACATGCTGTATGTGGTAGTTCAGACAGTCTTAACACACTGACAGCTTGACATTAACGTGCAAATGCCTGCAAACATGTGTGAATGTTGTGTCATGTACTGTCTAGGTAATATTATGTATGTATAATAAGCAGAAAATAATTTACCTCTTGCGTAGTGTTGATTATGGACATATTTACAACACGTTCGCCGAAATTAAAAAAATGCATAGTTTAGTACTTACAACGACCAATAGTCGATGTTCGATGAGCATCAGTATCGGTGACCATGATGATGCTCAGAAGAACAAACACGCAGGTTGTGATCTACAACAACTACAAATACATTTACATATTTATACTTAAATGTATGTATTATTATATGTGTATATACATGTATATATATTAATATGCTTGTGTGTAATTGCATGCATATGTATATACATGTACATCGAATTTCCAGCCTTGTTGTCAAATAGGAACTCGCATGTTTCACTTAAATATATTTTTGCGACTTTTTATATCATATCATGTACTTTGACTTAGTAATGATATTACTATTTTACCTATGTAAACAAGAGCTTTATAATACCATTATAAAAATACAAATTTACCACAACGAATTGCTGTACGCATCCTTACTAACCTTTTAATCTTCACATAGCCAATTTTTCTGGCATGATAACATTGTATATATTTCCTTGTATTTTTTGTAAGGTATTCACCATGGTCTTTTGAGCTCGATTACAATGATAAATAAAAAATATGCATGATGCAAATGAAAAAAATCCTATTCTTTTTAAATGACTCTTGGTTTATGTACCTACAGTACAAAAGGACAATCTCATCTTATCGCAAGACAATTGTTAATCTTTCATTATCAACCTGTATTTTAAGATTACATTATGTTAACTCTGAAATAACTTAAATGAGAATTACTAAGTAAGAAAGCGTAACACAGGGAATGCCATATTCGCAATACATAAATATTTAGGGTACGAATAGAAATAAGAACAATGATATGCCGTAAAACAAAAAATAAGAACCATGGTTGGGGGACAATCCACGACTGCAAAACAATTGAGCACGAAGAAAAAATAGCACCATAACGACCCAACAGCCTTATACCCGTTAATGATATACTGGGTCTTAAACAGTCAGTCTTGCAATCTAACATTATTTCATTTAAATTACATAGCTGAACAAAAAGTGTGGAAGTTGGAAGAAACTATCCTATAAGTCAACCGATACGTAACAAACATTACAAAATGCTAACCATCAGGCAAACAGTATTGTAATAAAAGCGAGGACAAGCGTAGTAAATAAAAGAAAATAAAGAACGGAATTAAATAATATAAGAAAGAGCACATTAAAACGTAGCCTATGAATTGCACGAAATTAATGTATAACCACACTGGTGTCAATGAAACTAAACAACACAAACAAGTTAATTGCATTACCTTAAGGATTTCTAACGCTACCATAACGGAGTAGTTTCCAATCGTTTATTATTTGATTTAATCGTACACTTGTCAATTGATTTAAGTGTAGTTATTTTCTTTACAAACTGGCGTTTACTGTTTTACAACACTTCCGTGATTTGTATTGAACATTTAAGCTGTGGTTATATAATTTTCATCTCAATTAATTTAAATTTAGTTAATGAGTTTACAAGCTACGAAATGTGGTTAAGATACGTATCTGACCACATTGTCATATGATATCGTGTACAATAATTTTCAAGGGGTGCCTTGTGACATTATTGATGCAAATAACAACGATAAGCTACATGATTGCTTAACATGTTTCTGTGATATACTCGAAGGTGTATGTACGCCGTTATTCAGAGTTTGAAGTATGAACGCAGATAGTCAAAAGCATAGTTGGTATGACGATGAATGTAAACAGAATAAAGTTGATTACTATAGAAGTTTACATTTATATAGAAAGAATAAGAGTAATGAAAATAGAAAATGTATGACAGAAGCTAGAAGTAAATATAAAACTGTTTTAAGGAGGAAGAATTTCGTTTATGATCAAACAAGAAATTTAGAAAAAATGAGATACAAAAAGGCTAAATCGTATTGGACATTCTTGCAAGGGAGTATTTGAAAAATAAAATCGAAAGCATTAACTACAAATAATATTTTATCTTATTTTAAATCAATTAATGACCCCGATACTCTGTGTTGTATCAGCCTGACGAAGATGCTATGTACTTTAATCAACGATACTTGGATGGCGAATTAAATGTTATGTTTGATGAGCTAAATATTGACATTAGCGATGAAAGTATTTTACATGTCTGTATGTCTCTGAAAGAATGGAAAATCAGCCGGTCCCGATAATGTAATTAACGAACTTTTTAAACATGGATTCGAAAACAAACAATTTTAAACGTGTAACATTGTTTGTTTAACATGTTATTTAATTCCGGTTACTTTCCTGAATCATGGAGTGAAGGTTGTATTGTACCGTTACATAAAAAGTTAGATCTTGATAACACTGGAAATCAGTACTAGATTAAATATTTGGGCAGAAAAATATTATCTCCGAGTTTTACAATTATTTTAAGAATATCATGAAGAAACGCTACTAAATAATGAAAACATAATTCCTTCTATACACACAACCGATTCTTTGAATAAACAGATTAGTATACAAGACATTTTATTAGCCATTTCTCGTTCAAATAATGGGAAAGCACACTCACCAGGATACAAATTTAAATGAATACCTTAAATGTACAAAAGATATACTATGACTCCGTTATCTGAAACTTTTTAATTATATTCTCGAGTATGGTATCATACCGCAATCATGGTCGATTGGCAGCATGTAACCAATTTATCAAATTTGCGAATGGAATGATTCTTTTCTAATTTTGAATCGCAGTTAACACAATTTTGTACAATGAGTTATAATGAGGCGTTTCTTTTTCTCGTCAGTATATTTATATATTACTCAATACGTTCCTGTTAGCAAGTGACATACGTACTAACGTGCTCTGTGTGGACCCTTTTCCAACTACAACGATTTGTACAGTGTTTACAACAAAAGGGGTCATATTACAAAATAATTGTAAGCAACATAAAATGGGTCTGTGTCTTGAAACTTCAAACAACAATCATCAGCGATATCACAATGCTCAATAAAATCAATAACTTCATAAGTCATACATATACAGTAGACATTGCTCGAGCGACCACCTGTATTAGGCGACTTTTTGTATTAAACGACCACTTAAATTCCCGCCCGAGCGTTTTTACTATATAAATAGTATCTATTAAACGACTTTTCTATAACGCGACCAGCGACCGCATTAAACCAGCCCCGACAGGTAAAACATATAGTTAAATAATCCATTAAACGACCGCATGCACTTAATCCCATGGGGCATTGCACACATGATTCACAGCTGCGAACAAATTAATAAACAATTAGGCGTGATAAATGCGACCTCGTAATTACTCGGCGACATATAGTTATATCAAAGGACTGAATGTCCTGAGAGGCGCTTCCAATGCATCCATAAGTAAGAAGCAAGTATTTTGATATTACATATTCAAAAATGATGAAACCGATAAATTATGTTCATATCGGGTAAATACTTAATATTTTATGACTAAACTTAATTAAATCGACGGACTGTGCATGTAATGAGGCTGTAAGGTAGTAAACCTATATTAACATTTACCTTTGAACATTTCGGTACACTATATTGTTCTTAATCATTATAGTATAGTTGCATTAATCTTGCTTAATATGTATAGAATACACAGTTGTGTCGCGACTGGGGCGGCAAGGGTGGTGTCCGCCCCCCCCCAATAATTCGGCAAGCAACGGTGAACATTCGTGCCAAGTTTTTTGAAAATCCTCCAATGTTCCAAAGAAATGGTTCGGACAAATTTGAATAAAATACCAATGCAGTTATGTTGACTGTTTGCACGCTTCACAGAGCACTTAAAATATATGTAGTATAATTTAGAAATTCAAGACATTATGGAACAATAATTAATGCTTCATGAGCGGCGGAACACTTTTGCACTAGTTTTTGAAACTGAATTATCTCATAACTAAAATTTAAACTTCTGCATTTTTCAATATATTATACCCATTTTCCCAAAAAATCATGCTGAATATGACTACTGTTTGTTTTGTTGTATCTCAAATACCAAATACTGTGTTGCTGTTATATTATTGAAAATAATGACAATTGCATGTATTCTTGTTGTATCCAACGCAAAGTTTACGCCGTTAATTGTTTCGGCATCATGACTCCCATTCATGCAGAGCATAAACTTGTTCAACCGGTATAGACAGTATTGAATACTATGTTTAATTGATGTACAGTGTCTGCATGCTGCTGATTTAAAATGATTCTCTAGCAGAACAAATAGTAAAATATCAATATTTTCCCTCATTAACTCAGACTGACGTAACATTTTACTTGATATTAAAAAGCAATATTAAGATCGAATAATGTAAGTTTATTTCTTTCCATTCCTTTGTAGTTTTTTTTGTACTATCAACACAATATAGAAACAGCAATAAATAACATATACATAACAGTAAAGTACAAATACAGTATTATTTCTTCTCAAACATATTCATCTACGAGTTCAAAAGTATGTGTATGTTCCAAAAATCCAGTATAACCACTGTCTCCCTGAATATATACATATGAATGGAAAGAGGATGGTAATTATACGTTTTGATTGTTCAGTCGGACATTCATTTGTACTTAACCTTTCAATATCTATTAAGAGACCATTTTATTAAGCGACCACTTTTTGGCTGTCCCTTCGGTGGTCTCTTAATACAATGTCTACTGTACATGTATTATCAATCATGGAAGTACAACACCCGTCATACATGAAAGTTTTAATATCTACACTATTTCACAGAGTTTATGACGAAATGGTTTCTTAATCACTTGTGACAAGGGTTTTTACTGAAGGCTGACTGGGAGTAAGTACATAAGGGGCTGTCCCCTGGAAATTAGTTAAAATGTTGGTACTTGTATGATTTGGGCGTTCTGTATTTTTTGAAAAGATAATACTAGTGCAATTCAATGACTCCTAAATGTTTAGACCCCCAGAATGTACCAGAAACCACCATTTCATATACAATGTATATATTGTAAACTTTTTACGGGGAAGATCCCCCGGACCCCCATTTAAGGAGGGGGATAATCCCCTCCCGTGTTGCGCATCTCAAGTGCGGGGTATTTAACAGCTAGTTAACATTACACTTAACTGCTATATGGACATTGCTTTTTAACGTATAAACATAAATTGATTAAGTAGGCAGTAACTAATCTAAAAAAACTGATAACCCTCATATACACTACACAATACACGTGATAAATAAATTAGTATATAACAAGTAAGCAAGCTGTCTCCCTCAGTCCTGCTCTCAGTAATCAAATCATTTATATTAGAATGCGAGTGAACAACCAAACCTAGCCATGAAGTGAAATGACTTTTAAATGAAGCCAGATGTTGGGAGAAATGAAACCGATAGCTTTGATGATAGACTACATTATATTGACGTATTTGCATAGAGAAGCGAACGAAGGTTTAATGGAAATACAATCTGAGCAAACCTAAATGATGCTCAGACACTCTTGGACAAACATTATACAGCAGAACAAGAAATCGGGACAAAACTTAAACTTTAAGGCACGCTATGGAAGACATTCACAGAGCAAAAGTTAATGTCGACAAAGTGCCGAACATAATCGAAATAGACATTCTCATTGCGCATGTCCTGTCATAACAAGTATTGTTATCAGATAATTTATTATAACTTCATTTAGACTGAACTTGTTATTGCTCAGCATGCAGTTAAAATATGCGGAAATCTGTACATTGTTTATTTATTTAAAATCTTACTGGTGGTGGTTTTCGCAATGCATATAAGACGGCATGCAATTTTCTAAAAACTATCTTCCTAACATATATGTTCCGTCAGTTTCAATCTTTCGGCCTATTGTTGCTAGCTTTCTTGACTTGTTCCGTGATGTATTCAATCCATTAATACCCCCACATGTTTGTCCTCCTTAATTCTACTCCTTAGAACTTGTTTTTCCTTTCAGGCCCCAGCTAGGGTAACCTCGTTTATTTTGTTTTTTTGACAGGTAGTGATACAAGTTTCTTATTGTTAAAGCTTAGTGCTTTTTCTTAGTACATATAAGCAAGCGGATTCATGCAACTTAGAGTTTTGAAAAAAAACTATAAAAAATATGAAATAAAAAGGTACAATATGTCACAATTGGAGTAGTATATTTTTTGTTGAATTATTACCAGTCTTAGGTTCACACTCAGGATTTCAAAATTGACTTACAACAAGGGGGGGGGGGGGGGGGCAGTTTTTGGGCAGACTAGGTCTCTGTATATATCTGTAGAATATTAATCTTTAGTTTGTCATCAATGGAATCCTTAGAACTTTGTCCTTTATGGTCGCCCCTGTTCCATTGCGTATCTTTGAACAATGTCTGGTGTTATATGGACTGCTGTTTTTCCGGAGGTCTGTGTGGGGAGGCATTTTCTTATCATGTGGCGTTCCCAGTTGCAGCTTATTATCTCTTTTGATAATACCATACATCCTCTACTAGCCTGAGTACCGAGGATGAATATTATAATGAACCAGCGTAATGCCGAATGGTCATGAATGGGTAGCAATGTATATTTAATTTTCGTTCCGACTGTGTCTTTAGGGTGTAATATTGTCTTTTCGAATGTTTTGTGTGATACGATATATACGATTTCACGGTCTAACCAAAGACCTATTTGGTCTAACCGTCTCAAGGCAAAATTATTAAAATAGCGGTGTCGCAGATTATTATAAAATGGCCGTGCGTTTAACGTTGTAAGATTGACAGTGGCATATTGACATCGATATTGGGTAAGAAATCATGTTTAATGTAATCATTTATGTATTGCAGTCTTTGTTTATATGTAGCAGTTACATAAATAAATGTGTTTGTGCTGGAAAATGAGTTTCCTTTCTCCCAGTTGGCCAGTTTAAAAAGGTCGGCGTTGCAATGTTTTCGGATATCGCAATTTCGGATGATAATATCATCAGAATTCAGATCAAAATACTAAATATCTGAATGAGGTGTTAATTTTCAAATTGGCAGTCAATGATAAACCACAAAGATGATTGATACTTACAGTTGTATTTATTCCAGATAAGTATTATGTTTTAAGTAATTGCAAAAGCAGGAAATTCAAAATCTTAATAAATTAGGGCTTTAGGCAGTGGGTATGGGTCCGTACCTAGAACCCGGAGTCTAGTGATATGGGAATCCTGTACTCAAAAAATTCTACATTGGAAACAATATGGGTATGGGAGTTTGACTAATACACATGATAAATAATCAGCACAATTAATCATAATAGAAACAAGTATCAGTCTTGGAAGTCTCTAACAAGGGTTTCCAGTCAACTCGTACCGTAGTCAACTCGTACGTCGGTCAACTCGTACCGTTTTTGGTCAACTCGTACCGTAGTCAACTCGTACCGTAGTTAACTCGTACCTTCATTTTTTTAACAGTTAGTATTAACAGTTATTCATTACAAAAGTGTTACTGTATTTTCCTACATATTCGGTGAACAATTTTGAACAGTATAAATATACTGGTAATGTTTGTCAGTACTTATTATGCGGCAGCTAATACCAGTTGGTCAACTCGTACCTTCGGTAAAACAAGTCATATTCAAGTCATACAAACACTTATTAATAGAGTTAATATGATTAAAAGTAAGCTTTTCCTGTATTGTGTGGCTCAATTGTGACCAGTGTAAACATATCTCTTTTTATATTAATGTATAATGTACACATTTCTGGGAACAAACGATCTTCATAACGATAAAGTATACAACCAAATGCACCAAGCAATGTATTGATGATAATCATTTTCCTAGGCTTCCTCTGGCAAAATGTTCACAATAACTGATGTCAATCATAAATGATATCTGAAAAAAGCACTAAAACATATGCATTAGTATACAGATATAAATTATATAAGAGTACAAAAATGGAAAGGTACGAGTTGACCAAATATTAAGGTACGAGTTATCAAATATTAAGGTACAAGTTGACCAAAATAGGTACAAATTGACAAAGGTACGAGTTAAATTGACAAAGGTACGAGTTAACTATGGTACAAGTTGACTACGGTACGAGTTGACCAAAAACGGTACGAGTTGACTACGGTACGAGTTGACCAGTTACCCTAACAAGAGTCCAGGGGTGCGCTTGGGTGACAATTTTCATGGTCTTTGTCAGGTCAGACAGAGAGTCTAGGGAAATTTAGTCTTTATATTATATAGGAAAACTCATCGAGGGTAACATTTACAGTCGCACAATATGACAGGGAGTCTCTTAATTCAGAGGGTTGCAAGGGCAGTGTAGGCTGTATTCCATAACGCTATGCTTATTGTCAAACAAAATGACTGTTCCAATGTACTACAATCATATACTGTTTGAATGATTTTAATACTGAAAGTTGTTCCTATTATGTATAATTGTGCAGATTTATAATGTGTATTAGTCAAACTCCCGTACTCGTAGTGTTTCCAATACAGATTTCTACGCGTACGGGATTCATGTACCCCTAGACTCCGGTTCTTGAGGTAAGGACCCGTAGTCACTGCCATAAATTATTGATACTACGATTGCCACACGTATGTATTACCAAACCCATAGCTGTAGCGGTATTCTATAATTAGATACACAATATATAATGGAATCCATATCTTTTTGCTAATTAATGTGTATTGTATTGGTTGAAGCTTTAATGTAGTATGTAATCTTACTTGGTTGAAGCTTTAATGTGGTATGTAATCTTACTTGGTTGAAGCTTTAATGTGGTATGTAATCTTACTTGGTTGAAGCTTTAATGTGGTATGTAATCTTACTTGGTTGAAGCTTTAATGTGGTATGTAATCTTACTTGGTTGAAGCTTTAATGTGGTATGTAATCTTACTTGGTTGAAGCTTTAATGTGGTATGTAGTCTTACTTGGTTGAAGCTTTAATGTGGTATGTAGTCTTACTTGGTTGAAGCTTTAATGTGGTATGTAATCTTACTTGGTTGAAGCTTTAATGTGGTATGTAATCTTACTTGGTTGAAGCTTTAATGTGGTATGTAGTCTTACTTGGTTGAAGCTTTAATGTGGTATGTAATCTTACTTGGTTGAAGCTTTAATGTGGTATGTAATCTTACTTGGTTGAAGCTTTAATGTGGTATGTAGTCTTACTTGGTTGAAGCTTTAATGTGGTATGTAATCTTACTTGGTTGAAGCTTTAATGTGGTATGTAATCTTACTTGGTTGAAGCTTTAATGTGGTATGTAGTCTTACTTGGTTGAAGCTTTAATGTGGTATGTAATCTTACTTGGTTGAAGCTTTAATGTGGTATGTAATCTTACTTGGTTGAAGCTTTAATGTGGTATGTAATCTTACTTGGTTGAAGCTTTAATGTGGTATGTAGTCTTACTTGTGTGTTCTATAAGTATAAGTTGGAGAACGTGTAATAATTATTAATTAAACAAATAATATTCTCAGTTACATATCATGATTAGCCATACATGTACCTGTTACTGTGTTGGCAAAGCTATTTTGCTAAACAGATATCATGCCAAATATATATTGACAAAATCATTTAATGATTGCTTGTTAGACTGGGCATATATTATGTCTTTAACTGCTTCCCATCGTGTTACCATATTTTACCCTTGTAAACTTCATGTGTATTCATTTGTTAACAAAAGTAATTGCAAAACAGGCCTTTTTCTGTCCATTTAAGGAAAACGTCCCTAGATAAATTGGTAAAATTTGCGTTGTAAAATCTTTCAATTTGGGAAAACTTTAATTGCTTCAACTTCAATTTTGGAAATTTTCATAGTTATAAGAACAGGATTTTCATATCTAAATTTCATATAAACAAGCATTCTAATCTACATACATGACATGTCTTATATCAACTGTCAATAATGGCGAGAGTTTTTCAAAGAGCTGCAAGATATAGCAGGTCGCTCCAGTAGATGATTTTTCGCAGTTGCTTCTGATTGGAATTTTTTTTCTGATAGGGAAAAAACGTACATTTGGCTTTGGGAATGGGTCAGATATGGATAGGAAAAGACCTGCATAACTTTTCCAACCAAACGGTTGGGATAAGTAAAATGACGCTACAGTTCTGAAAGCTGCAGGGACTAAAACCGTATGCTTATTTTATTTCAGAAATTTCCTGATGTTATTAGAAAACGCACTTGGCTGATCAATGTGCATTCACTTCTGATAGATCTTCCAGTCTTGGTTAACAGAATTTAGATTCTTTAAGAATTGAAATAGGAGATGAAATCTACACAACTATATTTGAACATATAATCTTCTGTTTCCTCCAAAGTTAAGAGATCTGAAAGAGTGGCAGTAGAAATGTTTTCGCGTCTTGTAAAATTGCGCAAGTCGGAGGATTACGAAGATTTGGAAGGTGTTGATCGAGTTGAGATGGATATCACTGACCCTGCAATGAGAGGCTTTGCTAGGATGGAATCCACTGAGACCAGAAGTCGTGATGAACCGACAGAAGAGCCTCAGGAAGGTTAGTAATTGTTGGATTTGTTAGAACTTGGGGGTTGGGGTTAGGGTTAGGAGTAGGACATGATAGAAAATATCAGGGTTGGGTTTTTGTAGGCAAAAGTTAGTGTTTTCTATGCCAGTGGTAAAAACTGACAAAAACTGGAAAACACAGTAAATTTTAACAAAGGCGAAGAAGGGATATTGACTGGATTATTTTTGAGGATATTTAAATAATTTTATGTACAAAGTGCTCATGAAATTCAGATGAGCTGTTATAATTGACATTAGTCTGTTGTCATTGTCAGTCAACTGTCCAATAATCTATCAACAACAGCATGGTCTGTATAAAGTTGCTTTCAAGGACTTTCCCAAATGTGAAATAAACTTTGTATCATCGGATGATCCTAAGAAAGTCCTGGTTGCGATTAGCTCAACATAGCTATCACTATGTATGTTTATTGTATGTTTGTTTGATAGTGTGTCAGTCCATCCCCTATCTGTTTAGGGTTTTCAGATAGGGGTCCTTGGACCCTCGTGTTTGACAAGTTGGGGGTCTTTAGTATATTTTAGGGGTCTAGGGATGCATGTAGTAAGTTTGAAATAGGAATCCCTAGAAAGAAAAGGATGTCAGGGACTCTGTGTTATTGTTCAGAATTCAACTTTGACATTTATTGAGCAATCTTTATAGATTATTAAATGGCAGAAATGTTTGCCTTAATCAGATGGCATGTAGTGTACATGACAATTGTAACAATGTTAAAGGTCAAGGTAGCAGTTAGGGGTCAGTGGTCCTGTCTGGCCTGTAACTTTGTATTTAGCAGTCTTGGAACTTATCAGCAGACCGTTTGGTTCTAGCTAGACCCAGGATCCTTCATTGTTAAGTCTTTCTTGTTGGTCTGTCAACAAATGGTGGACTTGATCTTGTTGCTCATTGAGAATTAAAATTCTCAACTATGAGCCAAATATATACACATTTCATATTTCCGTTATTCGGCTATATTCCCAATGCCAAAAAGTATATATTTTTCCCAATTTGAATGTAAAATTCCCAATAAATCTTAAGAAAAAAAATTGGTTCAATTTAACCAAAAATTGACAAAGTTGGATGCTTTTCTCTCACAGGCAGTTTATATATATGTAGCAATTGTCCAATATTTAATCGCTACATCCTTTACTTTTATTCCTAGTATTGTGCTGTAATTTTTAGTATTTTTCCCAATTTCTAAGTTTAACACACACAAATTCCCAATTTGAAGGGTATGGGTCATCTTCCCAAAATTGTCAAAATAAACCCTGTGTTCATATTGCTTGATATGGTTTTTTTTCAGACACATTCACCATACAGGAAGCCATAGATAATATAGGATTTGGAAAGTTTCAAATCAAGCTGTCTGTCCTTACTGGAATAGCATGGGTGAGTTCACTGATGTGTAAAAATGCTTACCATTGATAGGATATAATTAAACATGTAGTATATCACCTGAAAGATCACATTATGAATCACAGGCTTCTATTCATTTCACTTCAGGCAAAATTATCTGGTGGTAGAGTGTCATTCTCCTAGGTCTGAGATTATAATGGATACTTACACTCAGCTCTCAAATCTCAAATCATAAAATTCACTCTTACTGATAGTGAGTCATATTTAGTGCGAACAATGGTTGATTGTGTTAAATGAGGGCTGAATATGCTTTGTGGCCCATTTTCATGGAGATCTGAGCGGAATATGAGATTGGGGAGTAATAATCAAGTATTGAGTGTGCAATTTGGCACTAAAACCCAATAGTTACTCACATACCTTATAATCACACTAAAAAAAGTTATTATATTGATCAAAGTGAGTGGTTTCAAAAATGTTGGCCTCATTTCACCATTTCAAGCATTTTCTACTTTCAAATTTCCGCTATCAGACTCATATATGAGTAAATTTTGTGATTTGTCTGTAAGTATTTTAATTCCAAGCCCTGATCTGGGTGTCATAAGAGTAGCTGATCTGTGGTCCAGTGGTAACACACTGGACTAGTAATCCAGGTGTCGCAGGTTCGAACCCCCACTCCAGGAAGAGACACAAACCGAGGTCCCGTGTACGATGCTTTACATTGGGCACGTAAAAGAACCAGGGGTGTTTCTGGAACTGGGGCATCCTCTGTATCATGCACTATCCTCCGAAAATCTAAAATGACTAACATTCTTCTGGAGGCATCGCCCATATGGGAAACCGGTAAACGCAAATACAAAATAAAAGGGGGGGGTATGCATAAGTCAGGATATTTTCCAAGGTTGCATCAGGCATGAGTTCTGGTTAAGCACTTTAGAAGAAGTGATTGATTAAAGTTGTAGCTTTGCTTGTTGATTGATGTAACTAGTAGTAAATAAGTTTAAATTTAGTTTCTTCAATTTCCTTGTTTGTTCATTATAATGTGAATACTTTGATATTTAATGGTCCTGATATTGATTTCTGCTGAATCCTATTGGTTTTGAAAACAACTGGTATAAATTGTCTGTCTAGAAATGTGTTAATTACTCATGCATACTGAATGAAGACAGATCTAGACTTTATCCAGATTTTATGGATTTCATATAATTGGAGACTAACCTACTCTAGTATTGGCTTTCAATGTCTTTATACATCCACAGCATTGATTTGTTTAAGAGCATGTGTCATTAATACCAAACTGGTGAAGTACCTGGTATGGTGCACTTTTAAGACAGTATCAGCAGTATACAAACATTTATTTTTCATAGTGAATGCGGTAATAGCCTAAAGGTTATGTAACAAGTATTCTTATTGGTTGGCAGCAGTTATCTAACAAGTCTTCTTATTGGTTGATGGAAATTTATGTAACAATGGTTTTTATTGGTTGACAGAAATTTATGTAACAATTGTTCTTATAAGTTTACAGAAGTTTATGTAACACTTGTTCTTATTGGTTGATAGCAATTTATTTATGTAACAATTGTTTTGATTGGTTGACAGATGGCTGATGCTATGGAGATGATGATATTAGCTATATTATCACCAGCCCTGCATTGTGATTGGCAGATAAATGAATGGAAACAAGCTTTAATCACCACAGTAAGTTATACAGTAGAACCTGAGTTAGCAGTCACACTATGTTTGGTGGTCTCGCAGCGTCAACGATTAGTTTCAACTTCCCCCAACGGAATTCATTCAATAGTTCACCTGAAATAGACGGTCACTTGATGTTGGCAGTCAGCATTTTCCACCCCCCATTCCTATTTCAGACTTCATTAATGCTTGGTTACTGTGTGACAACAAAGATAGATGTGATTGGCTTTAGATCTGTGTTGTAAGAATTTGGCAATAATAGCTATATAATATTTCAAAGAGCATTCACACAAAAATGCTGAGACCATCTTTATTTCGCATCAAGTTTCAGATTTAAAGACTTATTGGCGTAAACATTATGCTCCTATATATTATACAAGGTTGCTAGCACTAACCTTGAATAGTTCGATAGAAATGGGTAAAAACTAAGTTAAATTGACAGACAGAACATTTTTATACGCCCGAAACGGGGGGTATTATAGTTTCACCTGCGGCAGGCGGGCGGCGTCCAATAAGTTGTCCGATCAATAACTTAAGAAGCATTTGTCCAATCATCACAAAATTTAGTCAGAATATGTATGGGCATAACATCTAAGATAAGTTAGATAACCAATCATATCGCTCAAGTCAATCCTGAGTTATTGCCCATTAATTATAGAAATTACCTAAAATAGGTCTTGTCTGGGCGTATTTTGCGATGATCAGTGCTCTTGTTCTCATTGGATTGAAACATTTCACTTACAGATGGTGTTCTGTGGTATGATGTGCAGTTCAAGTATATGGGGAAGTATATGTGACAAGTATGGTCGTAAGTCTGTGAGTATATTTTCTGTCATAAATCTGTAAATATTAGAGCAGTCCTACAATATTAATAGTTTAAGCTTCGTTAATTTTAAAAGGATCGTGAAACTTGTTCTTCCAACTTATTCTAATCACTCTTGTATCTATTAAATTTATTTTCAGAAAACGAGGAACACTTGCTAAAGGCTTCTTTTTATCATTGTTTAGAAAACTCATTCAATAAATTCCATAATATTTTACCACTCATTTAATCTCCTGTATGTAATACCCGCTGGCTGAGTATCTTGTACTGACATACTGTATAAATGTGGATAATATAGGTTTGGAAAATTTTGAAAATTTTACGATGTGTAAACTGATTCCAGACGATTCGCACGTGGCCATGTTTGCGAATTGCCGAAATAATTTTTTTACAATATCTACACATAGTAAAATTGTCAATTTCTTAACTTTATTTAGTTCTCATAAAGTTTAGGTAGGACTCCGAGTATTATCAGCCCTGCAGTGTATTAGATGTGATTACAAGTAATGGACTTAGGTATCAGCTACACAGTGCGTAGGAAAAAAAATACTTCGGTGGAAGTGGAAATTTATACTGTGGAAGTTGTTTTTCTACCTTGCAAACTTTACCACCTGTACATTTAATTTAATGCTTTTTTTCTCTCTTCAGGAACTCATTTTATGCTCTGTGTTCACCTGTTACTTTGGTTTCCTGAGTGCTTTTGCACCCAATTTTATATGGCTTTTGATTCTGCGTGGTTTGGTTGGCTTTGGCATTGGTGGTGCACCACAATCGTAAGTACTAGAATTTACTCATTGCAAATTAGTTGAATGAGCTTGAAACAATACATTTTCAGGAGTTCAATTTTACCCTGGAATTGACCCTTTGACCCCTTGAATTATCAAAAAGCTACATTTTGACCATCTGGATTCTTGCTGAAGAGTCAGTTATTCTCTAATTTATAGGTAATTTGGCTTTAAAAATAAAATAGCAAAAAAACAGGTAAAAACAGACTTGTCCGGGACGAACTTTAACTCAACTGTTGATAGCCTGTTTCAGCATTAGACTTGTCTGGGACGTAGGGCTATTGGATTTCTAGAGCCCTGTATTATATTGCTTAGATTTGTAGACAAATGATAAATCTACTGAAGATCCAAGACATTTAAGTCGGGGCCGATATCGTAAGTTGGTTAAGATACTGCAAACAATTTCACAGCAAGGTTCTTTTGTACTCTTTCTTTTACCATAGATGTATGTATTTTATAATTGTGTTCTTATTAGGGATGTCAATGAATGGCAATTCTGGTATTCGAATAATCGATCAACCTTCCAAATGAATATTCGAACATTATAATTTAATAATAATACATTTAAAATTCGAAGTTTAACTTTAGTTTATGCTTATCAATTTTGTGTTTTAAACTGATCAATCCCCGAGATTACTAGTACAGGGCCTAAATGTCATCACCAGAGTGTTATAATCTCTCTTGCCCTCACATATACAACAAGACATGTCAATTAACACCTGTAGATATTATTTTCAGGCGTAAAATGTCATTCAATGCGATAATGCCCATCATTGAAATTTAATACACTTGCATTCAGCTTTTATATTGAAAAACTATATTTATCAAATATTCGAATGCCGAATCGGTATTCGAATATTCGGACGTACAAACGAATACCCGAATATTCGTTGACATCCCTAGCTCTTATATATTTCAGAGTAACATTATATTCAGAATTCTTGCCGACAGCATCAAGAGCTACATGTGTGATACTAGTGGAAGTAAGTCTATGTTTAAATTCTTGCCTATGTATTGAAGTGTAGAATAACTTGAACAGTAACTATAATTGAAAGTATTTTCGAAATTTTAAAAACACTTGACTTGTTTCTTGACAACATTAAATGTGAATAAACAATGATACTGCTGGTAGTACTACACTACTCTTAGACAGAAGCTTTGAATAGTGTCCATATTATCACACCTTCTTGATTAGATGCGCCTCCGCCATATTTTATGAGAACTGACATAATCTGAAACTTCAAAAATTGTATCATTTGGTCCATCAGAACCTAAATGCTATAAATTTAGTATGCACATGGTTTGCTGATGTCATCAATTTGTGTGGACAAGTGCACGGAACTGACTAGGCTAAAACTTGTACGCCCAGAAATCAACCGACTGTACTGTGCATATGCATCAATTTGCAGTGTGGCAGGCATGGTAAATAGAACAAATATGGTATATACAACCTGATGTTAAATTATTTAGGATCATAGATATTCTGATTCTTTAGAAACAACTGGGGAATTATTCACAAACACTTTTATGTCTGAAACCTCCGACTTGGACATTAAATTGCAAAAATATATTTCCGTTATTTTGTATTTATTTAATCTAAATGAAAGAAATTTCTTCAGAACATTTGTTAACCTCTTAATACTTTTGCTGAGTATTATTATAATCTATATTAGTATTACAACATAGGAGGATAATGAACATTTTGAAGTCCAAGTCCGAGTGTCCCAGGTGACTTGATATTTTAGTGGCAGTTAATTGGTTTTTCTAGCTTCTTATTATTTTCTTGTTCGATTTATTCCTTCAGATTTTTTGGGCAATCGGAGCGTGTTTCGAGGTGTTACTTGCTCTGGTTGTCATGCCAACTCTAGGCTGGCGCTGGTTGCTAGGATTTTCTGCAGTACCTCTACTGTTTTTCTCATGTTGCTGTTTTGTAAGTATACACTGTGTTGTTAAATGTAAATCTAAAGTTATAGTGTTCAGAATAAACAAAATCAATGTTGAACTTGAAAATCTGCAGAAGTGCTTCTTCAAGTCAAGAAATACATTGAAATACATGTTGTCACATAACCAAGTAAAAAATAGATTCTAAGCAGAAACCATTACGGAATTAGCAGTGTTGTCAATAAGTATTTGTTGTACCGGCTTAAACAGAAAAGTCACCGGCCAGATAGGTGGTACTGGGGTTTAAAAAATGCAACCTTTTCTTATTGACAACACTTGTGACTAGTGGCGTACTACTTTAGCATTTTCATATACATTTGACTCTTAGTGGAAGTGATTTGTATCTTGTATTTTGCTACTAAATGCAAAACTGTGGTCAGTTTTAAATATTTGTCCAGTGACTTTGAGCACTAACATATCTTAAAGGAGGACTTTAACGTTGTACCTATATTTGAGTTACAATTTATTATAAAATTAAAGATTTTAAACCAAGACAACACTCAGATTTACTGCTATATTTATGAAGATTTCCTGTGGTCGAGATTGTATGGTGAAATTAATGGACAAACAGGCTGTTATTCATGTCCACCTTGTATATTTACATTTCAGTGGCTACCAGAAAGTGCTCGATTTGATATGACTCGTGGTAACCGTACTCGAGCTTTGGCGACCTTGGAACGTATAGCTAATGAAAACGGTAAACCTATGCCGTTAGGAAAACTTATAGAACCAACAACAAGGGTTTGTTATGTTCTTATTAAAAGGTTCATTAGATTAATTTTTGTTTATAACCCAGGGGTTCTAAAGTTCTGGATTAATACGGAAATCTGGATTTAGAGGCTCCAGGGTCACTTCGAGATCAATCGGGTAGGTGCCGAATCGCAACATGTTTGAAACGATTTGTGTACAAATGCGTTTCAATAGTCTAGATCATCAGACGCCTGCATCTGATAATGCTGGGTCATTAGAGCTTCGATCAGAGCAGCTGAGTGATCGAGATCATTTGACATGACTTCCGACCCCCGGCAATTCAGCTGTTAGAACCCCTAAAATTTTGGCATATTGTTTTACAGCAAGCATTGACTTCTTCAGGCCTTTTAGCTCTGTGGTGTCCCAGAGTATCATAGATACCATAGCACTTCAGTTCTGTGAGGGCTTAAACTCTTAACCACAAACACAGCTTCTGTTACCCTCTGGTGTCTGTTGAAATGCATACATTTGTAATAGTTTGATTTAAATGTATAATAGTTTTATTTAAATGAATAATATGTCTATTTTCACATTTCTGTAAAATAATAGATTGGTTTTCTTCACAGTACAGAGGTGCGTTTTTTAGAGGTAGGAAAGATAGAATTCTACCTAGCGCTATGTAGGGAAAGTAGCGCTGCCGTTTCTTAAATGTAGGAAAAGTAGCCCCTATCTTTAGATAGGTAGCATGATCTGACAGTGCTAGCTTTGCTAAATGGCGTCCATGCGGAACAGTGTCGTCTGGTCTGGCGCGTGCCATTTTGTCGCTAGCGAAGCGTTCAAGCGTTTTTTAGACAGCTAGCGTTTCTACATCGACTAACTTTTCTCGATCACTTCCCCTACCTCTAAAAAACGCACCTCTGATATTAGACACATTTAGATACCAGCATTTTAAGGTTAATAAGGCCATAATTAAGATATTGTTGGTTTTGCATAACCATGCCTATCCTTGAAAATGGCCGTGACTCAAATATTTTTGAAGGGTCTAAGTGGGAAATGGTTTATAGTAGTGTATTAATCTACATCATGCTTGGTTTGTTTCGATGTCTTACGCGTGAGTTGTTATTGCCACTCTATACCATGTGTTATGTTTTAATGATTCTGCAGCAAGCGTTGTGACTTTGATATTAATGGTGCTTGTATTATTAATTCTAGTTTACATACTACTGTTTGTATTGGCTTTGAGTTCTATGCATCACATATCAGATCATGAAAATTTGAGTTTAAGACAGACCTCAATTGACATAATTATTCCACACCATGGGGCCTGCTGGGTTCCTGTTGTTCAAGAAAATTTTGTTTCAGTAACATCCTGGTTAATATGCATGTCTTGATATGTATAAGTACTTTTCAGGGAATAAAAAGAGGCAGTGTTAGAGATTTGTTTATTCCCGAGTTACGACGAACAACTATTATATTATGGGCAATATGGTATGTATAACATATTAACATATTATTTATGCAAATGTCATTTAATATATAATGGAGAATTAAGCCATCCTTAAAAATTGTTTGTTTGCAGCTACACGACTGACTCATGAAAAGTGCTGCGAATCAATTTAATTTTTCTGGTTCTTCAATGAAAAACTTATTTTTGGTCTTTTAGCCATTTCAGTACTAAACTAAAAAAACTAAACTCCAGGTTGCGTAACATATATTGATCACAAATAATTTTTAAGGATGGACTTATTTATGATCAAACTCATCAATTTGCTACCATTACATTGAGAAAACGAGAAATTTCTTGAAAAAAGATGGTTGGCTCAAATGCAGAGATGTTACGATTGCTTGTCACTCCAGATCCAAAATGGATTTCGGTAAATTCACCGAAATTCAGTTGATTTCGGTAAGGTAATGTACCCTTAATTGAAAGGTAAACCAATCCGCATCAAGGTTACACACGTTTGGTTGAATTGCCTTGGTGGTTAACATAAGATTTGATTGGTTTACACAACACCGATATGCAAATAGCAAAACCATGTTAGTATGGCTGTGCCGAAACATTTAATTTGAATTTGTAGGTTGATTTCAAGAGACTTTAGCCTTTGGTCTTGAATGGAATGATTGATATGCAGCTATGTTATTGTTAAAACAATTTGTTTTTTCATGGATAAGTTTAGGGCTATTCAAGGACAGGGGAGGGCAGGTGTAGGAAAGTTTACCACTTAAAATGACTGGGGTGGGTGGTCAAAATCTCTAGGCAAAGATCAAAAACCAATTTAAATTCTGTTGATGTTTCCCTCGTTTTCGACTGTCTTTCATACCCCCCTGGAATAGCACTTGAGCAAACAGAAAAAAAGAATTTTGCCTCAAGAATCTGAGACAAGTTAATTTCTGTGAATGAATATGTAAACCTGAAGAAGTCACAATAAAATAAAAAAATGGTCTCATTTATACTTAAATGCTTTAAAATGTTAAGTTATGAGTTATGTGTGTACAATAATGAAGCCATGAACTACAAATTGCCAGACTTTTATTTTACAGGTTGGTGTCAGCATTTGCATATTATGGTATTGTCTTGATGACCACTGAACTGTTTGAAAGTCCAGATGGTTGCCATGGTAATTATTTTTAGTTTGTTCTATCCATATTGAGGAATATGTATTGATTTTGTCCTGGTCCAATCATTTATCACTCATGACTCTAAGAACGAATCGATTGCAGTGAAATGTTGAATAAAGATAGATGGCAATGAGAAACAGTATAGTATATATCCTTCCTAAGTTAATGCAGAATTATCTCTCTTTTCACTATTGTTATGCCCCAGGCATTTACAGAATGGCAAATGGGCATAAAGTGTTACCCCTGTCTGTCTGTCTAGGCAAACATTTAGGGTTTATGAGCTTACTGACATTAGGGTTAGGGGCTTTTTTTCTGTTTTCTATATGAAAAGCTCATAATATCACCTGCTTATGGGCTTTTTTTTAAAGAAGGAAAAAGCTCATAAACCATAAAGTTTGGTACGTCCGTCCGTCCGTCCGTCCGTACATTGGTTTCTGCTCAATAACTATGGAAAGGATGCACAAATTGAATTCATATTGGGCACATAAGCATAGGCTAATAGAATACAGATCATGTTCGATTCCAGTTACAATCCACACATATTTGGAGGAGTTATGGCTCTTTGTCGACTTAAAAGCCCAAAGCTGGGGTATCCAAGTCCTATCTATAGACACATCTAGTTATACTTACTATTAAGGCGTATCTGGGTAAATATTCAAGCACACTGAAGAAATTTCATTGAAAGTTGCAAGTACAAGAGCTTTGTCGGTCACAAGTTGTTGCATTTAATTGCAGACAAAGCCATGTGGATGGTATTTCCTGGTTTTGAAAATTTTATATTAAATTTTTTCATTGCTCATTCTCTCCCTTATTTATTTATCAGGTACAACAAAAGATAAAAGTCCATCAGATCCTGGCTGTTTTGTTCATTGTAAAACATTAACAAGAGATGACTATGTGGATTTAACATGGACTACATTAGCAGAATTCCCTGGTAAGTAGTATTTTCATGCTCACACCAATGGTTCTGAGACTGTATACATAAGATATATGTTTTTGAAATACATCTATCCATGTTAAGGGCTTTGTTAATGTTTTTGAAATACATCTACCCATGTTAAGGGCTTTGTTAATGTTCATGAAATACATCTACCCATGTTAAGGGCTTTGTTAATGTTCATGAAATACATCTACCCATGTTAAGGGCTTTGTTAATGTTCATGAAATACATCTACCCATGTTAAGGGCTTTGTTAATGTTCATGAAATACATCTACCCATGTTAAGGGCTTTGTTAATGTTCATGAAATACATCTACCCATGTTAAGGGCTTCGTTAATGTTCATGAAATACATGTACCAGTGTTTAGAACTTTGTGAGAGACGTTTTGTTGGAAAATAAGTTTTGTCTGTTGAGGTTATCACACTTTGTTAGACAATCTGTATTACCTGTTGCTTTTTTACAATTTTGATTGTTATAACACAAATCAGTTTTACCTTTTGTTCATCACGTAACCTGCTGAAGTTATCATTTTCTAACATATTTTGCCATGCATTTGTCAGCATTTGAAGTTCTCAGTGTTGTGAATCAGAAGTATTATTGGTGCGATTGTCATTTGTAGCCCTCTTTTTATTTCAGGACTATTTTTAACAGTGTTTATCATTGAAAGAATAGGAAGGAAGTTTACAATGGCTGTGGAGTTTTTCTTCTTTGCTATTTTTGTCTTGTTGGCCAATATATGTACCATAAGGTAATTTAATAGAATTTCTCCTTTTCACCTACAATGTGTGATGCCTATTAGGGTGTGGTGATTGTATGTTTTGATTACCTTTGTCAGGTACTTCAATTGCAAACTAAATATTTGTGGATAGATGCATGAAAATGATGTTAAATTGTATTGCAAAATTTGTGGTTAACCCTGAAATAATTTTATTGAAACTTGTAGAAATTGTGTAAAAGATGTTAAAATGTGCTATTATATATTGCAAGTATTTGATAATATTACATGAAATGTTTGTGCTATGTTGGAAGTGAAGTTACTTGCTTTTGAATATTTGGCCATTGAGTCAGGTGACCAGTTTGTGATTGTTGTTCAATACCAGTCTTGTAGTATTCTTTCATGAATACTATTCTACCTTTTCAGGCCTGTGTTGACTTTCTTCTTGTTTGTGGCAAGGGCGTTGATATCCGGAGCATTCCAGGCAGCTTATGTATATACACCAGAGGTAAGAGTTGTGCTTTATAAATTAAGATAACTCTGATTTTTGGTTAGTACTACAAGACTTATAGTTCTGGTTGGTCAACAATCTGATGAGGGCATCCTTCAAAGTTTTTTCTGTACATTAACAGATGCTTTTGACCACTACTGAAAGCAATTTTTCTCAATTTAGGACTTGATTAGTTATCCTAGTACAAGAAATACGTCTGGTTGGTCAATGATGTGTCTAGGCCATCCTTAAAGTTGACTGACACTTTTGCATTTTGACAATTACTCAGTGTTTCTAGTCTTCAATGCAGGATTTTATGTTTTAAATCTAAACACCTAAACATATCCTACAGAACATCTTTAAAATGTGGGTATGGATATCACAGGCTGATTCTATTTCAAGGATAGCTTTAAGAGTGTAGAGCATGAAATTCTTCTCCGCAGACTTTTGACATACCTGAAGAAAATATATCTGAGACATACATGAATGAGGTCAGATTACAGTAAACTTGTAAAGCAATTAAGCACACAAAGGCGTTGTATCCTTGTGACTGTAGTATATTGAGGGCTTAAATTTACATGCCAACCTTACACTTAACCCTTTTATTGCTAAATGTAGTACATGTATGTGTGTTAAATAACCAGGCAAGTCTTGTATGATTTGACGGTTTCGTGTTTTTTAGGTATATCCTACCTCAATGCGTGCAATAGGTCTTGGATCATGTAGTGGAATGGCGAGGGTTGGTGCAATTGCTACACCTTTTGTAGCTCAGGTAAGTCAGTCCTCTGCAAATAAAATTTGTCTTGTGGAATTTGAAAAATGTTTCTGGATAAACTATGTATCTTGCATGTAGGACAGAGTTAAGCAATGTCTCTAGATGTGAATGTATCTGTTGTACTTCATACAGTTGAATAGTGTCTCTGGATAAAATATGTATACATACTGTTCTACAAAGTTAAACATTGTCTCTGAATAAATCATGTATCTCTACTGTATTACACAGTTGAACAATGTCTCAGAAAATATACCTATCTCTAGTGTGCTACTGAGTTTAACAATGTCTCAGATAAAATACATATCTCTACTTTACAACACAGTTGAACACTGTCTCAGATAAAACACGTATCGCTACTGTTCTACACAGTTGAGCAATGTCTCTAGATGTGAATATATATGTTGTACTTAATACAGTTGAATAATGTCTCTGGATAAAATATGTATACATACTGTACTACAAAGTTAAACAATGTCTCTGGATAAATCATGTATCTCTACTGTACTACACAGTTGAACTATGTCTCAGAAAAAATATGTATTTCTACTGTACTACACAGTTAAACAATGTCTCAGATAAAATATGTATCTCTACTGTACTACACAGTTGAACAATGTCTCAGATAAAATATGTATCTCTACTGTACAACACAGTTGAACAATGTCAAAGATAAAATATGTATTTCTACTGTACAACACAGTTGAACAATGTCTCAGATAAAATATGTATCTCAACTGTACAACACAGTTGAACAATGTCCAAGATAAAATATGTATCTCTACTGTACAACACAGTTGAACAATGTCTCAGTTAAAATATGTATCTACTGTACAACACAGTTGAACAATGTCCAAGATAAAATATGTGTCTCTACTGTACAACACAGTTGAACAATGTCCAAGATAAAATATGTATCTCTACTGTACAACACAGTTGAACAATGTCCAAGATAAAATATGTATCTCTACTGTACAACACAGTTGAACAATGTCCAAGATAAAATATGTGTCTCTACTGTACAACACAGTTGAACAATGTCCAAGATAAAATATGTATCTCTACTGTACAACACAGTTGAACAATGTCCAAGATA
This sequence comes from Mactromeris polynyma, assembly GCA_032209605.1. Classification (NCBI taxonomy): domain Eukaryota; kingdom Metazoa; phylum Mollusca; class Bivalvia; order Venerida; family Mactridae; genus Mactromeris; species Mactromeris polynyma. Next base: position 451,244 of record JASFXZ010000028.1, read on the forward strand.
AAATATGTGTCTCTACTGTACAACACAGTTGAGCAATGTTTCAGATAAAATATGTATCTCTACTGTACAACACAGTTGAGCAATGTTTCAGATAAAATATGTATCTCTACTGTACAACACAGTTGAACAATGTCTCAGATAAAATATGTATTTCTACTGTACTACACAGTTGAACAATGTCTCAGATAAAATATGTATCTCTACTGTACAACACAGTTGAGCAATGTTTCAGATAAAATATGTGTCTCTACTGTACAACACAGTTGAGCAATGTTTCAGATAAAATATGTATCTCTACTGTACAACACAGTTGAGCAATGTTTCAGATAAAATATGTATCTCTTCTGTACAACACAGTTGAGCAATGTTTCAGATAAAATATGTATCTCTACTGTACAACACAGTTGAACAATGTCTCAGATAAAATATGTATCTCTACTGTACTATGCAGTTGAACAATGTCTCAGATAAAATATGTATCTCTACTGTACTACACAGTTGAACAATGTCTCAGATAAAATATGTATTTCTACTGTACTACACAGTTGAACAATGTCTCAGATAAAATATGTATCTCTACTGTACTACACAGTTGAACAATGTCTCAGATAAAATATGTATTTCTACTGTACTACACAGTTAAAAAATGTCTCAGATCAAATACGTATCTCTACTGTACTACACAGTTAAACAATGTCCAAGATAAAATATGTATCTCTACTGTACAACACAGTTGAACAATGTCTCAGATCAAATACGTATCTCTACTGTACTACAAAGTTAAACAATGTCTCTGGATAAATCATGTATCTCTACTGTACTACACAGTTGGACAATGTCTCAGATAAAATATGTGTCTCTACTGTACTACACAGTTGAACAATGTCTCAGATAAAATATGTATCTCTACTGTACAACACAGTTAAACAATGTCTCAGATCAAATACGTATCTCTACTGTACTACACAGTTAAACAATGTCCAAGATAAAATATGTATCTCTACTGTACAACACAGTTGAACAATGTCTCAGATCAAATACGTATCTCTACTGTACTACAAAGTTAAACAATGTCTCTGGATAAATCATGTATCTCTACTGTACTACACAGTTGGACAATGTCTCAGATAAAATATGTGTCTCTACTGTACTACACAGTTGAACAATGTCTCAGATAAAATATGTATCTCTACTGTACAACACAGTTAAACAATGTCTCAGATAAAATATGTATCTTCTGTACAACACAGTTGAACAATGTCTCAGATAAAATATGTATCTCTACTGTACAACACAGTTGAACAATGTCCAAGATAAAATATGTATCTCTACTGTACAACACAGTTGAACAATGTCTCAGATAAAATATGTATCTCTACTGTACAACACAGTTGAACAATGTCCAAGATAAAATATGTATCTCTACTGTACAACACAGTTGAACAATGTCCAAGATAAAATATGTATCTCTACTGAACTACATAGTTGAACAATGTCTCAGATAAAATATGTATCTCTACTGTACAACACAGTTGAACAATGTCTCAGATAAAATATGTATCTCTACTGTACTACACAGTTGAACAATGTCTCAGATAAAATATGTATCTACTGTTCTACACAGTTGAACAATGTCCAAGATAAAATATGTATCTCTACTGAACTACATAGTTGAACAATGTCTCAGATAAAATATGTATCTCTACTGTACTATGCAGTTGAACAACGTCTCAGGATAAAATATGTATCTACTGTTCTACACAGTTGAACAATGTCTCAGATAAAATATGTATCTCTACTGTACTATGCAGTTGAACAACGTCTCAGGATAAAATATGTATCTACTGTTCTACACAGTTGAACAATGTCTCAGATAAAATATGTATCTCTACTGTACTATGCAGTTGAACAACGTCTCAGGATAAAATATGTATCTACTGTTCTACACAGTTGAACAATGTCTCAGATAAAATATGTATCTCTACTGTACTATGCAGTTGAACAATGTCTCAGATAAAATATGTATCTCTACTGTACTATGCAGTTGAACAATGTCTCAGGATAAAATACTTATATCTACTACGCTACATAGTTGAACAATCTCTCAGCATAAGATATGTATCTCTACTGCATAATATAGTTGAACAATATCTCAGCATAAGTATGTATCTCTAGTGTTCTAAACAATTGAAGGATGTCTCTGAATAATTTTATGTATCACGATAGCTCTACGCAATTGAACAATGTCTGGATAAAATTAGTGTTATACTTCTGTGATAGTATATGTATCTCGCTTGCATTACACTGTTGAATGATGTCTTTGGTTAAAATTTGTATCTCATCTGTGCTTCACTGTAGAGCAATGTTTCTGGATAAAATATGTATCTTTACTGGGCAATACACTTTAAATGTACTGAACAATATCTATTTATAAACGTTGAACAATCTCTTCTGAAACAATGATCTTGATTATATTGCTAAGTTTTTTACATTGTCACTTAAGAAACAATTGATCTCTTGATCAATTGTTAATCTTGCTCAATTGTTAATCTTGCTGCACTGCGCTATGCATACTCACAGACTCTGTAACATTGTGTACATGAACACCTTTATAATTATACAGTGGTGGTAAATAGTAACAATTGGTGCATGTTCAGATAACATGAATGGTTACATAAGCCATACTTTTTATAAAATATAATTATATATAATGAAACACTGAAGACTCAATTATAATTGATCTTCGCAGTTGATATTGTTTCGACTAAGCTGTGGAAACTGTACAATGTTTTCTTTCTTTGTCAGGTGATGTTGAAAGTATCCGCCTATTTGGCAATATCTACTTACGGGGTAATGTCCCTTTTAGCTGCTATAGCTGCCGTTTTATTGCCAATAGAAACCAAAGGTAGAGAAATGAAGGTAGGTTCTTTCATACTATGTATCATGTGCTGTTATGTCTAGTTTCAATGAAGGGTTTCAAACATGCATAATCAGGAAAAAAACGTACTCTACTTTGTGGTGTGGTGAACAAACATATTATGTAAATATTGTTCTGAAATAATTAGCACAGACATTGTTTGTTAATGATTTTAATGCGTTTTCTATGTTAGGTGATGAAATGGTATGCTTATTTGGAATTACGTACTGTAGAACGTTTTTTCACGAATATTGTATGTGAATTGTGTAATATAAACATTTTATTATCATTATTTCAGGATCACAGCCATGATGTGAAAGTAGAAAAACCAGACAAATAGAGATATTATTTAACCCATTGCCATGACTATAAATATTATCTTAAATGTTGTGATTGTACTGAAACTGACTGTTATGTATGCCTTTCTTCCTAGTGTTGTTAATTATGTCTGCACGTTGTCTTTGCTGCTGGATTGCTAGGACCTGTTTGGTTATTTCTGATCGCATTTTACATAGTTTGATTGAATCTTCCAGATATTACCAATAACTTACCAGAAAAGCTTAGGTGTGTTTGTGAACCATTTAACCAATTCTAACACTGTCAAACTAACAACCTTCAAAACCTTTGTACTAACAACATGAGGTCTTTATTGCTAGAATACATAAAACCGTGTCCAATATCTTTATATTGGTGCCTTAGACTGGAACGATATGTAAGTAATTAGCTGATTATTATATATTTGACTTGCTACATCCAATGAACATGTATGTATGTTATGTGACTTATCCTATACCTTATTATGTATAATTATTGCTTGACTTGTTATATTGAATTTTGCATAATTACATATTTGCCTGTCTGAGTTTTCCAGAAATATACTTCCTATGCCAGGCCAGCTTGAGCAATTCTGCAATATACTTCCTATGTCAAACATACTTGTGCAATCGGGTATTATACTCTCTGTCTCAAACCAGAGCAATCTGGTATAATACTCTTAGTCAAACCACCCTGGATGATTTGCCAATATACCCCTACTGTGCATGTTAAGTCAACATTAACAATATGCCAATAAACTCTATATGTTAAATCAACCTAAGCAATATTGCCAATATAATACATATGTTAAGTCAACCTAAGCAGTCTGCCAATATAATCGGTATATTAAGACATCCTTAAAAAATATCACAAATAATCCCTAGCAATATGCCAATATACCCTGTTTGTCAAGTCAAACAGAGCATTCAGGCAATATACTAAATATGTGACTTGTGAAATCCAGCCCTATACCGTGTCATACCAATCTTAACAGTTTGGTGATATACTCTCTTTGTCAAACCGGTGATAAACTCTGTATGTCACCCCAGCCAGAGAGCATTTGGTTAATGTATGTCTATGTTAAACTAACCTAATTAACTAGGTTGTGAATTTCTATGTCATATCAACTTGAGGGGCCATTCCCCAAAGTCGAGCCAGTCTGAGCAACTCGGTAATATACTATCTACTGGTATGTCAATGTAACCTGACCAATCCGGCAATATTCTCTGTAAGTCAAGTATCTATTTTGTTGTTTTTGTATTATGTTGTATTTGAAATAAGGAGATTATTCCATTTTCTGTGGTAAATGTTTGTAGAAATGTATCTTCCAATAATATACTTAATTATTTATTGTGTTCAATGTTAATAGTGGTTGAATTGATATAGAGCCTTTGATTAATGTTAAAAAAATATTTTTATTGTATATTCATCCGTTACACTGGATTTTTTGTTAATGTTACCGCCGAATAAAGGCTGTTTCCCTTGTCAAAAAGTGTCCATTTCCCCCCAAAATAATATTTTTTCCCAATTCTTTGTTCATTTCGCCCTCTGACTGAATTCCTTTTTATTAAGTCAGGATTTTGTGTATTTAACCTTTTATAAAAGAATCTGTGCTCTTACATCACTTCACATATATTACAAAAACCAGCTACAGCTAAAAAGTTATTTTTATAAGCAAAACAACCATTACCTTATTTTTCCAAATTTTGGATTTATCATGCCTATTTTCCAAATTGAAAAGGCACAGAAAGTAAAATGCTTTCAAAAAAATCAGCGGTTTAACCGCTGACACACTACATTTATCTCATTTAATTTACTTAATCCATTCCACTTACTTATTTATAATTGTCTAGAAATGGTATATATATTATTTATAAATTATGCTTTGCTTTTTATTTCTTATTGTCTTTCAGTTAAACGGTACATGTTTTTGTATGCAAGTCTGTGATGAGAACCGAATCAATTATGAATCTCTTTTCAACTTATTTCATCAATCTAAGCAGAAGCTTAGGTTAGCTTTTGTGATCGTCTTTGTTCTGCATCTGGCCCTGCACCTCAACATTGGTTTAATTTACATGTTATATAGATCTAATGGACCATACTTTCTTAATATTACAAGATTGTTGGTCAGTACCAAAATTGCTCCAAATAATTTAATTTTGATTCCGAATAATGTTGTCATTGCAACTATTTGATTTTACAGATGCCCCTTATTGTTGCTGTCCTTTTATACATAGAAACATGGTTGTCAGGACGTGTTTTTTATTGGAAAATATCTTATGTCTGGAATTCTTTTCTCTGAAACCCATCAAAATATTTTCACTGAAACTGACATTCAGAATGCAAAATGTCTCTGTGTAACTGTTTGTTTGGTGACTCTACAAATTAATAAATTTAGTTTTATTCATCAAAGTTGTGAAACCAGTTGTCAGATTTCAAAAACGAGTTGATTCACAATATCATCTTTTTAATTGAAACTTATGTTCACCAGGTTGGTGGAAGCTGGTATTCAGCATTCTGAATGTCATTGCGTAAATGTTTGTTTGGTGACTCTACGAAATTTATTTTTGTTCACATGAACAACGGATGGCCTCTTTTTTAGAATGGTTTGTTCATCATGCTGGGTCCATGTTGTCGGATAGCATGCGGAAGCAGTTTATGTATCACTACTGGTGAGCAATATAGGGTCTTCCTGTTGTCTTGAACTATGACGCAAATTTGACATTTGATTTTGTTACATGTATTTTTTTACATTAATTTCAATTATTGCATTCCTTTGATGACATTCCATTTATTATATTGATTTATTACATTCCTTATATTACATTGATTATTGTATCTAATTTCATGAATTACATTTTTTTTTCATTTCATTCATTACTTTCTATCGATAGCATTGATTATTGAATTTCTTATTCTTTCATTGCATTTATTACTTTCAATTTATTACATTCATTATTGAATTTCTTTTTTGTCATTTCATTTATTACATTCCATGTATTACATTGATTATTTGCATTCAATTTTTACATATCATTCATTTCTTTCCATTTAGTATATTGATGTTTGCATTTGAGTGCTGCTATGGAATTTACAACCTCTTCTGTAAGTGAAGTCTTTTCAAGAAAATGCAACATGTGATGTCACTATATGCAAGCAGGAAACTTAAATCCGTATCGTCAGTTCGTTTTCATATTGCCATATGGGGCAAATATTGCTTACTGTCACTACATGGTGACGTCACATGTGACGTTTTCTTGAAATGACGTCACTTAAAGAAGAGATTGGTAATTGTACAGCGGCGCTCATTTTATTTATTTTTTTGCATTTCATTTATAACATTTCATGTGTTACTTTGATTATTGCATTTAATTTATTGCATATCATTCATAAGTTTCCATTTGGTACATTTCGTTTATCCTTCTTTTTGGAAAATAATGAAGAAAGGTTTGTTGTAGTCTGTATCAACACTTGTTTTTAAGTTTCTCAGAAAGTGCATGTCCCACTGCTATTCTAGTTTGAATTCAACTTGCAATCCATATTGAACATATTTATACGATACTAGCTCTCTTAATTTGACTTGGAGAGCTTAAGTGGCGACAGGGAAGGCCCAATGCATAATACAATACCTCCCGGGTAGACAACAGTCCACAAAACACCAGGCACTGAAGAGGTCGTGGGTAAACTCACATGTGAACAGGAGCGCAATGATTAGGAATGGTAACATCTTGTAAATTATGTATTACATTATGCCGAAATTCTGGAAAAGTGTAAGTCATATTGTAAGAAAACTAAATTAAAAAGCAGTTGTTGTATTCAAATTCCATGTCTATCATGTTTTGCTCATGAAGTATTACTTGCTTGCATTCAAAAGCAGTTAAGCAATTACAATAAAACATTACTTTTCCTAAGAAATTTCTTTAATTGTAATTGAAAAATTTCCATTAAGCTTTGTACATCCTGTTTACATTGATCCAAAGAGTATGTGGATTCAATGTCCTTGTTGCTAAATATAATACTGATGTATGCTCAATACATAAGTTACACCTTTGGTTATAATGAACTTGAAATTTTAAATCATTATTTAAGATCTATAGTATGGATGCCCTGTAAATATAAGGTTAACTCCAGTCGATCGAGCGTTTGCACTATTAATTTTGTTATTATATCGACGTTATTCTCTATATTGTTTTATCTACCTTTTTCCCAACATTTTATATTACTGATTTTTACTGTGCACAAACTCCGAACAATGTTCTAACAAAAAGTACCTCATTTTCTTACATATTATCAATATATCAATAGAGAGTGTCTATGTAATTGTGTTTATGGGTGCAGTATTTGTGAAGGGTATGTATAAAAAGTAACAGTGTGTTCTTTTATCCCCACTGTTCATTGTTTGTAGACAATGGAGGATAGATTTGAATCTCATGTGTAAAGTGTAAATGTTGTGATATTTATTATTGATGTTGATATATTTGTTATGTTTTGTGATATTTATTAGGAATTATGTAATTAAATTTTGTGTAAGTTTATGTTAGAAAAATAATTAAGTGATATTGAGTCATCCCATCAAAATCTCAAATATTTTGTGATTCTAAGCCAAAACAGTACCTGATTCATTTCAAAATGATGATGCATGTATACATTTAGTTGATTTTCTCCCTGCTAGAGTTCCCTACCACCGTCCATTCTATACTATATGTATATATATATATATACTAAAGAATGGAAGTAGAAGGGGATGAAATCTCCTGTAATAAAATAGTAAGGCGATTGTCAAAAAAACAAGATAAGCAAGATAAGTATGGTTTTTTGGGTAGTGATTGTTAAAAGCGTATATGAATTGTATGTACTATTGGGAAATAATAGTGCAATATTTACACAACAGGTGTTGTGTTTGCAATTTAGATCTAGCTTTCGATAGCATATTATGAATGTTGGTATTGGGTATTCAATGTCAAGGTCAAAGACGCAGTACCCCAAAACCCAAGATGATGTTCTAATCCATGGATTGAGAATGTGTGAAGGGTTGTACTAACAACTTCATAGGGTGAATAACTATGATCAGTAATGACCTAAATTACATTACTTTTAGTCAGATGGTGAAACATCATTTTCACTTTGACCCCTATTTCTTAAAATGTTATTATTTAATACCGGAAAGAAATTGTTCTAAAGAACTACCTGTTTACATCACTTAAATTAAAGATGTTAGGTTTGTCATGTCTATGTCAAGTTTTGTAAAGCTGTCATACATGTTCTGTACAACAATTGACCTGGCAAAGAATCACTTGTTTATATGGTTTTCAGAACTTATGCCAGTAGATGAGACAATATCTTATTCAAAATAATTATTACCACTATTCATGACATTATTTCTGTTATTCTGTAACCGAAGCTGTTAACATTTTTTTGTAGTGTAGTGAATTTTAAGTTTGAATCCCTTTATTTTTGTATATATTTATTGTAAAACTTTACATTGTGGCAAATAAAGCATTTGCTTTATAATGATCTTGTTTTCTTCGTAACCATGGATATTTACTGAATTCATCTTCAGAAACTTGTCTAGGAACTATACCAGGTATTCAGAAAAATACACGGAAACGTGCGCTGAAATAGTTATAAATTTAATACTAGACCGAAATTAGTGAAAGTTGGGACATGATTTACTTTTTTTAATATATACTATTGAATCACTTTGAAACTATAGGAAAAAATGTTTTACAGCCTCACAGAATAATCGATGGCTGTGCGAGGAAAGAGGATATACAATTACTCGATATGTTGCTTGCATTTGAAGTGCACAAGAATTGGTTGTTTCAGTTTCTATAATGTCGCAAGGTCCATTGTCAGTCATACATTGTGCATAAAGTGAAAAAGAATATATATAAGGAAAGCCCCGCTAACAATACTTCACTTGACCTCCCAACACATACCCTATAGGCCCGAGGAAGGGGGTATGCTTGACCTCCCATCATAACCCTATAGGCTCGAGGAAGGGGGTATGCTTGACCTCCCATCACATACCATAAAGGCTCGAGGAAGGGGGTATGCTTGACCTCCCAACACATACCCTATAGGCTCGAGGAAGGGGGTATGCTTGACCTCCCATCGCATACCCTATAGGCCCGAGGAAGTGGGTATGCTTGACCTCCCAACACATACCCTATAGGCTCGAGGAAGGGGGTATGCTTGACCTCCCAACACATACCATATAGGCCCGAGGAAGGGGGTAATCTTGACCTCACATCACATACCCTATAGGCCCGAGGAAGGGAGTATGCTTGACCTGGGGCACATACCCTAAAGGCCCGAGGAAGGGGGTATGCTTGACCTCCCAACACATACCCTATATGCCCGAGGAAGGGGGTATGGGGATATGATTTACAAGAACGGCATGATGAATAGAAATACCAAACGTTATGAGAGGGTATAAAGTATATTAAATGTGTAGGGGGTTTATGGGGTAAAATATTGTCCTACAAGTACATTTATGAATCCAAACATTTGCACATTTCACGTTTTCTCTTCATTGATATGGTATTTTACGTTTTCTGAAAAATGCAGAGACTCTATTCTTGTCAATTTTCGCGATTGTCATAAAAATGAATAACTATGATCAGTTATGACCTAAATTACATTACTTTTAGTCAGATGGTGAAACATCATTTTCACTTTGACCCCTATTTCTGAAAATGTTCTTATTTAATACCGGAAAGAAATTGTTCTAAAGAACTACCTGTTTACATCACTTAATTTAAAGATGTTAGGTTTGTCGTGTCTATGTCAAGTTATGTAAAGCTGTCCCATGAGGGCGGGGCCTTCAATGATTTGTAATCGGTTTTATTTCATGTCATTTAGCATTTACAGAAGGCAGTGTTTCGTTCTTTCATCGAGTACTGATACGTTTTACAAACAGTGTGGCGAACTTGAGTAACAAGATCCCGAGTATGAACGAGACGATGACGCATTTTAAACAATACGCAGATCCCGCTTAGATAGCTGGTTAAGTGACCTTACATCACTACACATTTACAGGCATTGGACGAATTTTGGCATGCGTTATATTTATATAGTTTTTGTAGCAATTTTCATTGTCACAGCGCCATTTCTATGATAGGGAAAGCTGTCTATTTAATGCACACTCGTATAAAGGCTTTATTTACACATGTTTACTGTCTTACGTTTGGGACATCAGCGAGTCGTTGCAAGAGGCTCGCTGAATGGCTGTGGACGCATGTCGATTCGCCTGTCTAAAAATAGAAAATATCAGTCGTGCTGGAGTTATACATCAGAGGGTGAACATGAAGGTATCGGAAAAAGCGCCCGATGCTGAAGGAGGGTAATAGCAACCATTTGAATATATTGAACATGTTCATGTTATATGGCAATCATGTTTGTTAAATTGTATAACCTTTGTTGAACCTTTGAAGAATACACTTCGTCTTTACTAACCAGAACTGTTCCTAAAATGACAATAGAAAGGCATATTATCACAATATCGAAGATGTTCAATTTCTTTCCAGATATTTCCATACTAAAAATTTAGCGATCAAAATTATACCAAACTATTTTACATAATGTCATGGCACATCGTCGGTACCCACGGTGCAATTTCCCTTATCACTTCAATTTCCTACAAACTTAGAAAATTGACTGTCAATTTTTCATTTATCGTGAATATTGATTAGCCGACTAATGACCGATTAAGTTGTGCGTAACCATGTTATTATCTTCAATTGAAGTAAAAAAACAGACGTCAACTTTCACCAGGCGATTTGACGTTGCATGTCATTTGTCAAACTTTTCGTGCAGTTTTCAATATAGATCTAATGAAATATGTTGATTTATAATTGTCTTGTGAATGCAGCGTTCCCTGTATCATCTTATTCATTCTTCAGAAGAAAGTGTTTATCAGCTTCAACAAACACCCAGAGAGGGTTGTCTGTCTCAGAATGTTTCGCTCTCTTCAAAATGAACCCTTTTCAGCGGTTTATTTAAGCATATCTAACAAAGGATTAAGCATTTGTCCGATTCAGCAAAATAATATCATCAGACCGGTTTTCCAACATATGAAAAATACCCGAGACAAGGTAGATATTAGCTTCAAAGAATGCCTTCAAGTAAATATGCACATTACATATATGGTACACACTATAATATTATCATTTTATTATTAATGCTGTTTAAGAGGTAGTGTCTATTTATCACAAAGGATGTTACAGTGTTAAATAAAATGTGACCAAAAGTAATGAAATAGACACTTCGTACATTCACATACTTGAACGTGTAGAAAACCCCAAAACAGGAATATAACGTAAACACAGTATGCTGCATATCGACATAAAACTAACATTCTCGATTCACGAACCGGTAAACAAATAAGGTCTGCTAAATTACAATTATTTTATTGCAAATTGTTCAACGTATACATATTTACATGATATTTTGAATATTTTTGCAGCTAACTTCTAACCCGACATCAAGGAAATGTCCATTTCCTTTATATCATTTAATGATAATGCCAAAAAGCATACTGCAACAATCATTACTTTATTTTACAATATGTTTTTTCCTCAGTTATTTAGAAAATATGGCCAGAAGTGTATGTATGCTTAGTTTTACAATTCGTATGTTTGTATGTTTTGTATTAAAGAAAAAAGTTAATTGATTGATTTAAATACACATTATCTAAACAAAATAGTTTTTGCAGAATTGACTTTTGTTTTGCAAACCGGCTATTTGTGCTACAAAGAAAGGAAATAGTAAGTTGTAATAAGGAAAACCACTTAAGACATTGCCTCCCCACACAGACCCCAGAGAACCAACAGCCCACGAAACTTTAGGAACTAAATAGGTTACGAGTAAACACGTTTGTGAAGGGAGTAGCAAAAAATGTCCTGGTCGATTATCGAGAACAACCATGGAGAAATTAGTGGGACAACAAAGGTGGATTAAATGGATGGAATACACCACATGACAGGTCAGGACATGTGTGTCAGTAACAATAAAGACGGTTTAAACCGAGTTCATATCTCGCTAACCTCACACCGCTTATATACTGGTAACAGGAAAGGAGTATATACTACAAATACAACTAAATTATAATATAAATGAAATATATTCAGAAACGAAGCACTGGATTAACTAAGTAGAAAAAACCTTCGGAATCCTTTGAAAGTAAAAGGCATAGCCACAAGTTGGTTTAATTCTAAGAAATGTTGTATATCATTCTTCACTTGATCCGGCTTCTATGTGTCGTACCAGAACAATTTATGAAATGCAATTTCATTATCCTATTTGATTCTCAGTTCCTCGAGTTTTTGATCAAATGTTGCTGCTGGTATTTTGTATCAGTCCATAGTCTAAATTGTTAAAAACATACTACGTTAAAAAAACTTATTATTCTATAATTAGTAGTGTATTGTTATTTAAAATATCACCGAAGATATTCTTTTGAATTTGAAGATTGAATTTTCCCTTTTAGTTTTTTTACATAAACCATTTTGACAATGCGACATTGATAGTACCCTTGACTTTGATTTCAGCAAATCCGGAAGAGTAAATATTGCAACGAACGGTGATTCATTGGCCACTTATCGTGCAATTGCAACGTATCTAAATTTAACCTTGCCGGCAATTTAAGCTAATTGTGTCATAGTTGGTGCGTCGGCCTAAATATGTGGACGCTCTTTTTGATGGTTACATTGTCAATCGTCTGTAGGTAAGTAAGTTTTGTATAATTGTGAATTAGCAATATATTAGCTTTATTGACACGTATAATGTGTAACGATGTGTGCATTAAATTTCGAACATAAAATACTCGTCATACATGTATCTAATCAAAACAATAACAACGATAATTTATGATGAATTGACGCATTCTATTTTAAGTTTGCCGCAGAAATGTCTGATGAACTTGTTTCACGATTCGACTCGTTTAAATCATGATGGTTATCTGTTATATTTTCTAGAGAAGTACACAAATGTAACGGCTATTTTCCAAAAGATTGGTCCGAATGTTACGTGAAGTCACATGTACTTAAATGCAGCAAATATATAAATAATATTTAATATTTCTTCTTAGAGTCTGTCGTAAACAAAGTTATCATTTTACCAGCAGGCAGCATAGGAGTAAACTCTTGCTCTTTGGTGTGACAGAAAACATTTCATTTATGAGAGCAATGAGTTTGTTTTTACAAGTACAATTTATAATTCAAACAGATCTAATTTGCATCGTATCATGCCACAGATGACTATATTAATCACACAAAGATAGGTTTATTTTGGCAAACAAATGTTGTTTGAACTTTAGATCTATTGATTGTTGTATACATAACTTTTTAAAAACACAGATGCCATTTTGTTGTCATAAGTTATTAAACTGTACCAGTAACCAATAAGTGCCTCCTTCATAATAATGGACAGTGTGTAGCTTGCATAAATTAGTGATTATAAGTTTTCTCTTATTGTCAAATTTCTATCAGGAGTAGTATGACTTATAACCGGGACCAATACAAACAATATTCATGATCAAAAGATAATAATGGTACTATTTAATTAACGTTGCCTCTTATGAACTGTGAGAGTTATTGTCTGCGACAAACATGTAGTTGATATTTTCAAATATCTAGGCGTATTATTTTCGATAAAAAATCCGGTCTTTGTGCTTGACTGTCTGACGTGTTTTACGAAAAAATTCCGTTTCTTGGAGTTTAATATTCGTGTAAAATAACAGTCTAGGCCGAAACAATCGTCCGGGCACCGGAGTAGAGCAGACCCCCGTTCCTGTCGAAAAACTATCCGTACCTGAGGCAAATGGAGGATCCTTTCATTCGCGAGAAATCTAGGCACATGATTTATTTAACGCGCACACATTTGCATAATGTTATTGTTTACAGGCATTGTATTTGTATTACTGATATGTATAACGACTAAAGAGTTATGTTTCAAATTCAAATATCTCTTTCAAAAACATACTATGCCTTATCGCATGATCTATAACCGAATTTGAACTTTTTGTACATGATCATTCTAAAATGCTTCAGGTAGTTGCACAAACTATGAAATTGGAATCCCCTCGCGACGCAAAATTATACAAATGTTAGATATATGAATTATTCAAGCCAAACTAGCTACATGTATGTCGGTACTAAAGACGACTATTATTCGTGGGATCGTGGGCTTGAACCCATTACCAAAAAACAGAATGCTTTATCATTTTATAATTACACTTTTGTGCTATTAATAAAAACCTTCAACTCACTTGTGTTTTATATAAAGTTACTAACAAGTGTTCAGGGACCATCTCAATGATATTAAAATAAAATCAGTATACATGTACAATTTTGTGATCATAAATCAATTATGCACATTGTAGACTGATTGGTTTTATTTCTCTTGGAGCTCACGTGGGATTGCTTTTGGGTTCATTCCGTCAAAGGAAGTTGTTAAATGTCTTATTTATTGCAAATTATATCAAATTCAGCGAAAGGAAAAATGTTTTCCTTGGCAAGAATTTCAATCCATAAAAATTGCTATGTTGTTATAAGTTGTTAAATAAATCGCGAATTAAACTTTAAAATCTCAGGTGGTATATTTTTTGGTACATAAATGACTCAGTTCAATCTTAACATGTTTGATGAAGTATAAAGCTGCATGTCTAAATATCAGTTAGTATCATTGAAATACCGACATATAGTGGTAATATGATGAGTGCCTGGCGAGAATAACAGTTGTTTCTGATGGCACAATATGAAAATGTCGTTTTAAAAATTGAAAAACAAATTTATTCAGTAAATTGCAAGCACGGTTAAGTTGTTTTACTTGTATATTCATCGGATAATATTTATTTTATTGCAAACATTTAATTTTACATGTGTATAGAATTACATTCCAGATGTTTTAGGCTTTATAATACATTTTATGTATCGTACAAAGAATTTGCATTCAAACCAAAATGAATGGGTTGGTGTTGAATTCATCCAATTTGTTTCTTTTCATTCGTTATTTGCTTATTGAGTTAAATAATTTGAAAAAGATCGCTAGATGATGTTCGCATAAACTCGACGTAACATAATACCTGAATGCATGCTTTATTTCGACTTTGCTGAGCCATTGGGGTAAATAAGCTTCCATGGGAAAAATCCGTTTTGGAGGAATTTAAAGGAAAGAAATAATGCGGTATGAGTATGTATATAGGTATGAATACATTAATATGCCTTTACCAAATGACTTTTAGTGTAGTTTGATAAAAATGAAGATTATCTACCACTAACCGTTTGGTTAATATATGCGTTGCAACAAATCCAATTTGAGTGTCTGAATAAAAAACTACTTCCCGTAATGAATGCAAATTATCATAATAAAATTAAAAAAAATTAAAATATCCATATTCGTAAGAATTCGGGCCACGTCTGACACCTTCCGTTTAATAAATATTGTTTGAAAAGCATGGAATACAACTTACGTCAGATAATGACCTCCAGTTCATTTCTACATAAAACGAACATTGAAATTGATACATAGGTGCAACTAAATATGCGTTTAACACAACGCTACCGTCCATAAAATCTAGAAAATATATGAACATGATACGGTGTTGTATTCCGCCAATTTAAGTTAGTTAGTCACACTTAACCGCTATATTGTAATTGCTTTCCAACATTTGCACATAAATTGACAAAGTAGTAACTTACATCATTAAACGCAATTAACCATTCCACATACAATAATTCAGAAGAAAGAAACTAGCAGCGAATGCGAAATAACCACAATTTTTTAAACAAATAACCTCCTGTTAAGGCAACAGGAAAGTATAAGTTATTAATTAGAAATAATCATAAATACTGGTGACATGGACAGAGAAGTTCACATAAAGACAAACAGAAACAAAAATACAATAATACATTGAGAAAATGAAATAAATTGATGACTATACGTAATGCATATATAAGCGATAGACTGTTGAATAACATCTTCTAGCGGTCAATTAATGCTCTGACACACAAAGGACAGCACACCACGAAACAGGGACAAACATCAAAATAAACCTTAATAATTAAACGGACACTACAGGACAACACAATGTCAAAAGTGTTGTGTAATAGCTCTTAGATACTCCGTGAAACACAATATGTTAGTTCCAATGCAAAATGACATAATCCCGCAATACTTGACCACTTGTCATATCCTATCATATACAGTATGGTCTATAGATACAACTTCATTTAGTCTTAAACAGTGTCAGACGTGCAGCTAAAACCATGACCAAATCTCACAACTGCTGATTTGATTAAAATCTTAAAGGCGGTATGATGTCAGGAATATAACCTGTTCTTATTACCCTATGTATCAGTCTCTAACATAGATTTGACACAAGTTCCGCATTTCGAAATAATAGATTGATATGTAGAGCAACATTTACGAAACGTCTTGATAACGATAACCTTGTTTTATGATTTTACCAGTAAGACGACGAACAGGCTTTTTAAAGTCCTCTATATTACTGTAACATCTAAGCAACTTTATAAGTTAAGAAATGTAAATGGGAGAATAAGTTGCTACATGGAACGCCACATACATTAGACAATGCCTCTTGACACAGAAAACAACGATCAGTGGAATATGCCTCGGATCTAGCAATTAGTTCCAGCCATCTATTGTTCGAGCCATCTATGGTATACATGTGTATGTACGAACTGACTGTTACCGATACCAGTGTACTATGCATTATGAAAATGGTTAAGATAATACAATTCGGCTTGAATTTATATCAATTTTGAGACTTCGACGAACTTCAGTTTAAGAAATTTTTAAAAGACGATTATTTTTTTATTTAGAATTTTATTTACCCTGCGATTCAACAGATTGTAAACAATTAAAACTCCAGTTTGCTGTTTATTTAATATTTAATAGATCTATT
Organism: Mactromeris polynyma; assembly: GCA_032209605.1. NCBI lineage: Eukaryota > Metazoa > Mollusca > Bivalvia > Venerida > Mactridae > Mactromeris > Mactromeris polynyma. The sequence continues at coordinate 468,403 of JASFXZ010000028.1, forward strand.
AAAGTGATGTGTTTGTCACATAAGTACATGTATACAGTATTCGCCTTGTTGAATATCGAATCTTCTGCTGGCTTGATATTAGTTTCCAGCTGAGATAGAATGTAGAACTTCGATCTTTGAACTTGTTGTCTTCACAGAGCTCTTTATTACGACTTAAACTGTATACTTCAATTGTATGTACGAAAGTGCACAAACAAGTATGCTTTGCGAATATGACCCATGTCAGGGACGATCACAACTTATTTGGAAGATTTGGTCAATCTAAAACCTGGTTCCAGATATGAATTTGGAATATTACGGGCAACTGCATCTCTGCATCTCGACCATCAAGATGTTTTGTTTTGAACTACGTTTATTTTTACTTTCATATATTTATTTTAATACATTTATAAACTTAAACTCGAAGATCTATGAGAGGAAATCGCGTTCTGACGTCAAATAAATCAGTTAAGATAGAACATAAAGAGGTCTACGTCAACCGTATGTTTTTAAAAGTAATATCTAACAAATTAAATTTCGACAACATTCATTTAACAGATTCAAATAATTCAAGTGGTAAGAAAGCTTTGTAGAAATAAGATTCCCTCATTAACAATTTGGTGCTGACAGTATTAATTATTCTACACAATGCTTTTACGATGAGTTTTATCATATGAAAATTGAACAAAATGAATATGATATGTTAAAAAACTGACAGTATATCAGCGACTTCCCTTGCATTTCATTAGTACCTAATGTTGGGTATACTGTTATTTTCAATGGGTCTGCATAGGGAGGCATTGTCTTATGTATTTGGTGATCCCTGTAACAACTGAATTTTTTTGCCCTTGTTATGATGTATACAGTATCCGGCGTTTAAAGATATATCTGGCTCATCTGAACCTACATGTTTTTAATGAGCTTCATCCAGTATTGTTGTTACATAGTCTAAAGCCTCATTAATAAGATTCAATTCGTAAGTTTTTTTTTAATTTATGATAATGCAAACGTCTTTTTTCGACCAATAAAGAAAAATACATTATACATGTAAATATATTCTGTGATTATGCATATTTAGTGTGGTTTTAACTATAAATGATATTTTCATGTTATATTTCTGTTATAAATAGACGTGATGAAAGAGTTTAAATGAGTCAATACAAAACTTACGGTTTGTAAAATTCTTTAACACAAAACATGCATCAAAAAATTAAATAACCTTAAAGCCAATGCATCAATACTGTAATACAACTTCATGTATGATGTTGATTGATCATAGTTATAACTTGTTGTTGAGTAATAGCTTCTGTGTGATACAAAGCAAGGTTTACACTGTTCCCAAACGATATTCTGTTATAAACAGACGTGATTGTAATATATTTTGAATTAATCAATGCAAAGTTTAGGGTGCGCAAAGTTTCTTCAACACAAATATGAATAAGTATGACTCAAAACCATTATGAGATTTTCACGGAAGAGTTTTTTTCCGTCTCAGTATCAATCGACGGGGAATGGGCTTTTGTCCCGCACCCCCCCCCCCCCCCCTGTGAGATATGTCGGTTTAGAAAAAATCTCCATTTTCGTCAGGATTTCTGGTCAACTAACAAATGTTTTAAAGCCTTTGACCAGTTTTCACTGTTTACGAGTGAATCATGTAATCGTGAATAAAATAAAGTTTAACCATCAGATAGATATATTTGTAATGCATTTGCAGGTTATACACTGGGAACAATTAATGTGTTTCGTACGTTTTTTTACAATACGCATACAACATATCGAGGGTTCAACGCACGAGTATCGTAGCTCTTTTGTATTTATATAGGAGTTACGATAGTCGTGCACTGAATCCTCGATATCCTTCTTCAGGTATTGTAAAGATCCAACTTTTTGACATCATCACACTCGATAAATGACTTGTACAAAGTGTTGTGATAAGAGATAAATCGATCAAAACCAGTGATAACATTATTTCAAACCATTCAGAGTATCGCAATGAATCATAAAACGGCATTATTCTCGTATAAATAATCTATTAAATTATGATTAATACATAGTTTTTAAATACCAAACGCTTTACGCTTAAAATATCTGCTTTAAATTGGAGTTGGTACTATAGCATGGTAATTTCTGTTTGACTAGGAGACATACACAATAGAAATGTCACTGACTTCTCAGTTTTATGTTAGAATGATATGCGTGCGTGCGTATTTGCGTTAATTTATCGGCGCCATCGGTTTTCCATATGGGCGGCATATCTGGATGAATGTTAGTCATTTTTGATTTTTGGAGGATAGTGCATGATACGGAAAATGCCCCGATTCCAGAAGCACGCCTGAATCTTTTACATGCCTGATGTAAAGTATCGTACAATAGGAAGATGACCCAAAACGGACACCTGGGTAGAATCACCGACCTTCCGCAATCCAGCTGGATAGCTTCTTTGCATACATCTCGGGAGGGGTACGAACCCGCAGCGGGTCGGGGAAAGTAATTTGAAGCCAGTGAAATTAACCATTCGACCAAGGAAGCCCCCCCGCCCCCCCTAAAAAAATACAACTGACATAAAAACAGAAAACGTGTATTTAACAGTGAGGCATCGTTACGAAGACTTTTAACAGGACATCAAGAAGCAAGAAGCTGTAAACTCGATATCAATGTTTCGGGTCATTTTCAAGGGAGACAATCCACTGCGATCAGGCAGATGAAAGGCACGGAAGCTGCGTTTGGTTTTTGTAGGGTAAGGTCTTGCAAAGTCTGAAGCACATCTTATCTAATTGAAGTAAACGCACCCGACGTCAAACTTTCAGTCACATATTATCGGTTTTCCCGCTTCAGAGTTGACGGATCTGCAGAAAACCATCTGTGCCAAAATATACCAGGGCCCTAGACGTTCTACTGACACCCACTCTCAATAATAATAAGAGGTCTGTATAGCTACTCCATGTTCATGAATATCTCAGGCCAACTGCTCCCGAATCGATAACATTTTAACCAATTAGATGACCAATGTAGAATCTAAAGTCCAGGTTTCTTGATACCCCAGTGGTATACAGTAAAATCTCACTAAATCTCAATAAAAGGACCACCTCCAAATTGATAACCTAATTTTCAAGTGCATTTTCACTGTTTTGCTCTTTATTCAACCTCAACATTTAAGACCACATTAATAAGAAGACAAGTTATCAAGGGTCCCAAAGAGTGGTCTCAGTATTGAGGTGTTAATGTATGTTGACATACACTAACACACAGTATTTGCAGCCGATTTAGACATGAAATTAATATTCGTAATTAAACAGACTAATTAAACAAACAGTCATACACCTGCTCGCGTATATGTATAGAATTAAATGAAGTTTTCTATTGCATATGACTTCAGTAGTAACATTACGCCGTAAAATTAATAAACTATATTTAATACTTCGCTCTTGAAAGACTTTAAAAAAAAATTAACACGGAAATGCTGATCTAACTATCGCTTAAAACGATTGTGAAAAAGTTCTATGTGACACTGCAATTTATTGATAATACCTTAGAAGTGTTATAATACTGAGACGTTTTTTGTAAACCCGACTGGGTGTAAGTAAACACATATTCAAATACCTAATATCGACATTTGTAGTTTACTCTACAAGTTCTTTGTTACTTCTCATCTACTTTACTAAACATACATGTAATTGAAAAGAGATCAAGGATACGATCAGGTTTTCGGTCAATGAACGCTTTGGAGTATCAATGCAAACATAAAACATTTGCTTTCGTAATCAATTGACTGACAGTTTTAAAAAGGCTCTTCCATCAGTATTTACAAACACGACATGAAAACATCGGTTCTTCTGAAAAAAACCTTTGATCACTATATTATAAACAAAATTGTAACGTCGTTTCCCATACCATTGTGTCATGTTATGTTCACATGTTATTACACTTGTTTGTAATCTGTGGAAAGTCAAATAAAGGTATTGCTCTGCTAAAGAAATAACTGAAACATAACCTTGCAGAAGGTTGGATAGAATTGAAACGAATCATTTTAAAAATAACAACGTAAAACCATTTTTCATTTGCTAATTTGTCTAAAATTTATGTTTTTGTGTTTTGTATTTTAGCAGATTGTTGTTTACTCATTCGGAATTGTTTTCAGACGGTTTCTGATGAGCAGAAAAAACACCCAGAAACTGCCTACCAATATTGATTAGGAAAACACTGGCTAAGCTATAAAATTATAACCGACATACATATTTTAAAACACGTTATAGGAACAAAAGATTGTCACGTGTTCTCTCTCCTTATCCATTCTAGAATTATCTCCCTTATCCCGTCTATAGTACATATATGTATTTAGGAATAAAGGGTGAGATCTCTAGAAGATATAAAGGGAGAGAACTCGTGACAATTTCACGTGAGTGTAGATACATTGTCAGTCTTTTTAAAAGTACATCATTATTAGAGCTGAATAATCAATAACACATTTACAAGTAACAATCAAGCCGCAATATTTTACAGAACAGAATAAACAGAACAGAAGAATTTATTAATATCTGGATTTAAGTATAATGCTTATCATCCAATGTATACAGGGCCGTAAATTGCCTCCCCTGGAAGGTGAGGCACCCTGCCGAGCGGAGCTAGGCGAAAAAAATTTTGGACCCTTTTTAGACAAAAAATGATTTTTTTTTCAGCCCGCAATAGGAGGCAACTGCCTACATGCCTCCATGTAATTTACGGCCCTGGTATACCATTTACAAAATAATAATATTGACATGCGCTATGAGAATAAGTACATGTACATTTATACATACAACATAGTCAAACGAAATATATCAATACACATGAAACAGTTAAGATTTCAAGGATTTTCCTCTTAACAATACTTTTAACATATATGTTTGGCCAACGGATGTTTCGGCCCGGATGTTTCGTCCTAGGACCTTTTGGCCTAGGACTTTTTGGCCAGCCATTTTTATCAAATAGGACTGTTTGGCCAGACAGGTTTAAAAGCCAGTTATAACAAGACAATTTTTTTATTTTATTTAATATTTTATTATCAATATATCTCTATATCTAAAATACGAAGTGTTTTCATGTTTTATTTAAAAAAAGAAGGTATTGTGAAAAAATTGTGGGAAAAAGAAATTGTTCGTTACGAAATGTGTGAAAAAAGGTAATATGTTTGTAATAAACTGTTAATTAGATTACAACATTGTAGTTTGGATTAAAAATGTGTGAAAGTACTTTTATATTATAAACATTATTAATATAATGTTCTTATACTTAATAGTTTTTGTATACTAAATAAGGTTCTTATATTAATAGAGTTATAGCAGGGAAAATAGTGATTTGGCCAAAAAGTCCTATTTGATAAGAATGGCTGGCCAAAAGGTCCAGGCCAAAAAGTCCTAGGACCAAACATCCGAGCCAAAACATCCATTGGCCAAAACATCCGTCCATCGTTGTACTTATAGTGTCTTAATTTGCGCAGGGTCATTCAATACAACATCTATTTTGACCATCATTTACAATATATACCCAACTTTCTTGTCACTGTGGTCCCATTACCTTTCTATTGAATTATAGAAGGAAAATATCTTTAAACCGCGATAAATCAAAATCTGTTTAAGGTATTTTTCGTGTGCAAACAGATGTTAGAGATCAAACCTTCTACATTATGAGTGTGTAAATAATATGTTTCTGTGATTTCTACATCAGTGTCCTTTTTGAGGTTTTTAAGATCCCCTTTTTTACATTGAACATAGAAGGGGCTAAAACAATATCTGTGAATTTAAATACTTTCCAATAAAGGTAGATACTGTGTGCAGAGATATATTAGAGTTCAAAATGTGCACTTTTGAACACACTTTTTAGATTTAAGGTGAGTGTTCTATTATGCTGTCCTTTTTAACGATTGTTTGTTAAAACATGCCAGTTTTTTCCTATTATTTAGAATACACTATATATCGCCGTGTACGCGTGATCGGTATCCAACAGCGCACGCGCAGTATGACATCTGATTGAAGTGATAAAGCCGGATGCAGCGATTATACAATATGTTAATTAACATCGAGTGCGCTTTATAGGAAAGAATTTGTGGGAAATGTGACATTTTATATAATAGCATTGAGATAAAATATTGGTGTGGTTAATTATGGGGTGACAATAGATTGACTTTTTAATATGTAAAGGTGTGAACTTTGAAACAGTTACCGTCGATTACATTATGTTGTTGACAGTGTTTAACTTTATTTTTAAAAGTGAAAATTATTATATAAATATTGAAATACCTCGGACCTAAATTAAGGTTAGGACCAATATATACAGAATTATTTAGACAAATAACCTGCATAACTTACATGCAATTATTTTAAAAGCATTACATGCATTGCAAAAATGATAAAAGGGCTTCAGTCAACACTATAGATTATAGAGGGAGCAGTTGCCATTTTTGACTATAACTTTTTTGTTTTTCAAGTGATCTTAAAACTACAGGTGGAATAACAAACTGTCATTTGTAACCTTTTGAATTTTTTGAATATTTTTACCGGGGAATTTGCATTTATATTCAACCACTCACATTTACATTAAATATAGTGTAATTCGGCCGAAAGAAATGCGAACTCGTCTCATACAACTTGTAATCTGAAGAATTTGCTTGAAAACACTGAAAATATACAGGTGGATTTAAATAGAAAATTCAATTCTCATTAATTATAATAATAACGGCTTTATTCTAAGAAGGTTGTTACACATTATGATATAAATATAAAACTATAAAACACATCATATTTTCAAAATGGCCTTCTGAAAACAAAACATAATAATAATTCAAATTTAACATTTGCACACTATAATCACATGTATATAAATAAGATGTTCACATTGTATTTCAATATAACAATTTAATTCAATATAACAATTTAATTCAATTAATTTACTTACCGACATACACTCGATCAATTATATCATACAAATTGATGTGAACATAATATCACGGACATATAAACGGTTGTGTATGTCCGTGATTATATATATATTTATATATTATGTCACAATTAATAAAATGAAACGTAATTACTGCGATGCAGTATTTAAAAGGTGAGTTTTATATTCGTGTTTGAAGCATGTTAACCTTTCCGCATTTCTTATGGCATCTGGAATGTCATTCCATACCTTCATACTGTAATAAGAAAACGAATCTTTAAAATAATTAGTGCGTGGTGTTTTCTTTATACATAAGTCATGTTTTGAAGCCGATCGAAGTGAATAGTGTTCATTATTTGCAAAACCAAGTATTCAGTCAGATAACACGATGCCATACCATTTCGCGTTTTATATACAAGAGCGCCACAGTGGTATTTACATCTGTCTGTAAAGTTAACCACTGAAGTTCTCGTAATAATCCATTGGATGGCGATCGCTTGGGTTTTTTAAGAACAATTTTTGCAACTCTTCTTTGCAAGGTATTTACTTTATTTATGTGACGATTATTGTCTTTGCATTCTGAATGTAGTTTTCAATAAAAGTTTAATTGAAAAATAGGCTGGGGAATTTTGAGTTAAATAAAGTCACTAACAATTTATTTTGCCGTTTGGCATTCTATACGGAGATTTACGGAGATTACCGAACTTTCGAAATTTCCGTCAGCGTTCGGACGAGTGTTCTATATATTCGGATGTTTCATCATTGTATTGCCCTCTACGATACTATGTATGCGTTGCAGTTGTTTCATGAATCCGGAATCAGTGTAATATTAGCAAAACTAAAAATATAATAATTGAAAATTGAATGCCCCAATTAGTATTTTAAAGGCTTACTTTACAAGTTTATATGAGGTGGCAAATATTCACCTCCCCCCTTCAATTGTTTATCACTAAGTCAACACCACTACATATTTCTACGTTTTACAGACGCTTTCATTAAATATACATGTATATACATACATATATATGTTAAGTAATTTGAAAGCGCCTGGCTGATGTATATTGAAAAGCTTCCGCTCGCCACGACGAGTATAATTGGTCTCATAAAAGTTTGTCTCGCAGACCCGATCCATAGCGTTAAAAACTTCTAAAAACAAAAGTTTTGCGTGGTATTTGCGGGCACCACAGAACCTTGCGTATTTAAAAAAGTACCCAAAATTGTTTGTAATTTCAGTTTGAATTGGAAATTACATGACAAAGTGTTTATTACACATGCTATGTGAAACGAATTCCTTGTTTTTTCTATTTTATTTCATGAGCAAAACCAGGACAATATTCGGTCCCTGGCAAAACATTTGCCTATCACATAGTTCATTTTCAATAATAAAATAATATCGCGTTTCATCAACCACATCGAACTCCAATAGATTTGTTTATGTGCATAAACAACTTAATGTTAAAGGCCTAAGTATTACATTCCATTCCATAAATTATTGAAGTTTAAATAACGTTTAATGAGTTCTGTAATATGAGGTGTAAAATTTTCCAAATCCCTGATCTTTCTATGACTTTCTATAACTAAAACTTATAAATTGGTACAAGCAATAAGACAAGCTACGATATCTTACTTTGAAGAGACAATTATACCCAATTATCAATTGGAATAGAAAAGTTCACCTAATTTACATTTGCACAGAGTTCCAAGCTTGCGTGTGGTAAAGTAGTGATTATAATTATTCCCTATCGTCAATTTCAATCAGTGGTATTATGAATTATAACTGGGTCCAATAACTATTTACATAGCCGGGCATAAATGAGAATAATCGACATGAATTATCTGCACGATATATTTCAGTCTAACTACACATTATAACTTCGATCATAATTAAATATAATAATATTGTAGGCCGAATTATTTCTATTTCGTAAAAAATCCGAACTTAAATATAAAATGAATATCCAGGCCCGTAGCTGGGCAAACGCTTGTACACGCGTGCGTATCATCATTTTCAAAAGCTCTAAATCAGCATTATAAATCGAAAGCTGAGAGAGGTGAAGGGTTACAGCACAGCTAATATTCACAGCTTAGAATTTTCATTGACGATACGTCCAATCCATATCTCGGAAATGTCCTTAGGTCTATGTGCTATGTACATAGTATACACAACATGTAGCGTTGAGGGTACAAATGCCGTTATACATGCAATGGATCATTTTAGTGAATATTGAAGACACTATTTGCGTCAGTTTATACTGACTTTACTATAATGATATGTAAATGTTTGTTTTATATGACTGTGAATGTTGAGCGACGCTGTATTTTTAAAATAAATGGTCCCTATAATAAACGAAAAATTTGACTCCGTTTATATCAAGCTATATTAATAACCGTAATCGGGTTTTGGTGAAAAATTCCTGTTGATATCCAAAACTCACCATTTGTGTTCGACTATTCAAAAAATTTCCGGGGACAACCCCGTACCCCCCTGCTATACAAAGGAGCGGGACACTTCCTCCTTCTACCTCCCCCAGTTGTGCGTATCATCTTAAATACACCTGATATCAAATAGCATGCTTTTAAATTTTATTTATTTGTTATGCTAGTTATTCGCTTAAAAACTAGTAACATCTGTGTCATCTGCTATCATTATTACAATAAGATCACATTCTGTAACAGAGTTAAACAATAACATAGCCTAAATTATGTATATAATAAAAATATGAAGTTTTATTTCACCACAGACATATGTCCGTGATTTCACGCATTCACAGATTAAAAGTCAAGCTATTGTCATTCGATATATAACCGCACCAATATTTCACCTCAATGCTATTCTATCAAATGCCACAATCCCCACCAAATTATTGCCTAAAAGCGACCTCGATGTTAATTAAAAAAGTTTGTACATTTGTTGTATCCGGTTTTATTACTTCAATCTGGGACCGTATATTTTACTTTTGAGAAAAACATTTTCCTACCACAGGTTAATTTTCAATAATAAAATACTCTCATGTTTCATCAACAAAATCGACCTCCAACAGTGTTCTCTTTATGTGCATAAAACTTTGATAAAACAATGTTTTAGGCCGGATTTATCTGATAAGCGATATTGTTTTGTATGTTTTCGGGTGCATGCATTGTTTGCAGCACTTCCTGTTTGAGGCATATATCTACTAATATTACATTCAATGTCTTAAAAGTATTATGACAACGAATAAAACATTATTTGCTGCTGGTAAGATATTGTTTCATATATTCAAGTTGGTGACGGTGTGGATGCAAAGTGGTTGAATGGAGGTGCGTATGAGGCCATCGTTAAAAAATGAAATGAGTATGTATCGTTCATGATAAAATTTCTATAATGTATGATTCACTATGTAAGTGCACAGAATAGTTTAATCGTGGGGGAGTTGTGGTTAATTTATTCAGTGATAACAGATATAAATGAAACTCAGTTCTGTGTATAATGTATTGTATTTTTATCTCATTGGTAATACAATGATATGTTTTCAGTAATTTGATTACAATGAAGTCGGCTAAGGTACTGCATCATGTCTGTTTTGTTCTGTAGCCTAATTTCTAAACACAATAATGTATGTATTGAAGCATAGGATATATTCTGTGTTTCTTGTTACAAAACAATCAAAAATGAACATCTGAAGAAAACATGATCAAAATATGCCTTTGCTATTTTTCTCTGCATACTCTCCTAATACGCCTTATTAATACGATCATGAACAATACAACACTGGGCTTATCACAGTGTAGTTTTACTTTATCATTTTACATCAATGTTGCGCCTAGTTCATGCAAATTATGTTTCGATGACTACATCATGGGTATCTCAACACTACGGATCCTGGCTTCTAATTCTTCAGTTGTGAAGTTCAGAGTTAAACCTCGCCGCAGGCATGATTCATGGTTAAAATATACAAATCATGAGTATAGAGTTCTACCAATCGATCCTTATGTCTACCACAAACGTTAATGTGACTATGTTTTCGTAATTTGCACTGGAATTGACTATGTTCCTCACTACAGTGGAACTAAGCTCATAATTCGACGAGTGGCGTTTGTTACATAGTGCAATGACTTTGAACGAAAAGAAGTACGGCATCAACAACAAACTTTAACATTATATACAGTAATTATTCAAATGTAGAATAGTATCTTCCAGTCCAGTGTTCCATTTGTTTAAAGGATGCATATGTTGTGACATACGAGATGTGATCAAACAGTTTCTATATAAACCGAGTAAATCAATTATTCCTATTTCCAGATGAGAAGGTTTTTTAATTAGTGTGTTAATACCTGTTTTATTATATTTTGCCTTCATGTGCATTTTATAACTATTGTTGCATGTACTAAAAAGTTTATTATAATGTTTATTTGAGATATTTCAAAAACAAGAGTTTATTATAAGTTCAGTTTTTAGCAACATTTTAAGTCATTTTATATAAACTGTCTGTAGTATCTCCGTGAACACTTCAACGATTTATGCAATATTTTCTCTTAGAAAGTTGTGCGATATTATGGCCACTTTTCTTAGAACGTTCTTAGAATTTTGTTCATTTTCTCTTAGAACGTTCTTAGGTTTTTTTTGGTAATTTTCTCTTAGAACGTCTAAGGTTTTTGGTCATTTTGTCTTAGAACGATCTCAGATTTTTGGCCATTTTCTCTTAGAACTATCTAAGGATTTTGGTAAATCTTTCTTAGAACGATCTCAGATATTTGGTCAAGTTCTCTAAGAACGTTCTCAGATATTTGGTCAAGTTCTCTTAGAATATTTTAAGGTTTTTGGTCAATTTCTCTTAGAACGTTCTAAGGTTTTTAGGTCAATTTCTCTTAGAACGTTTTAAGGGTTTTTGTTCGTTTTCTCTTACATGTAGAACGCTCTAAGGTTCTTGGGCATTTTTGTCTTAGAGCGTTGTCAGATATTTGGCCATTTTCTGTTAGAAAGTTCTAAGGATTTTTTGTTCATATTGTCTTAGAACGTTCTAAGGTTCTTTGGGCTTTTCTCTTAGAAAGATCTAAGTTTTTTTGGTCATTTTCTCTGAGAACGTTCTAAGGTTTTTGGGCATTTTCTCTTAGAACGTTCTAAAATAAATTTTGTTCATTTTCTCTTAGAACGTTCTAAGGTTTTTGTTCATTTTTTCCTAGATCGTTCTAAGTTTTTTGGCCATTTTCTCTTAGGACCTTTTAAGATATTGCCTGCTTTTTGTTTTGATAATGAAACGAGTTTGTCAACCATTTGTACTTTATCGTCTTCATATTCATTTTTATATGCATTTTTCATATAGTTTTTGATAATCCTATTCCTGCTGCTGAAACTGTACAGTCTGACACTGACAAAGTATCCAATTGGGTTTATAGGGATTATCAAGAACACACTAATATAACAACAAGATAAAATATCTTGAAATTTTATATCTTCTTCAGACCTCTTATCGCAAACATATGAGAAACACGAACTCCACAACATTCAGCACGATGCATTACGTCTGATTTCATTTTAATCTCTTGATGAACTTAGTAGAAAATGCCTTCGGAATCCATTGAAAGTAAAGACATAGCCACAAGTTGGTTTCATTCTACGCATTGTTGATAATCATTATTCTCTTAATCCGGCTTTAGTGTGTGAAATTGTACGAGTTCAATTTACGAAATGCAATTTCACCATCCTATTTGATTCTCAGTTCCTCGAGTTTTTCATCACATTTTACTACTGGTATTTTGTTCAGTTAATATCAGTCCATAGTCTTAAAGTATTTCACCCTAATTAAATAATAGAGGGGTTACTCACTTGTATTGTAATGTCTCTTATGATACTAGCTATGGTACTATAAGGCATCGGGTCTACGTAGGTGGAGACTTGTAGAACTTGGTTACGTGATACGTCCGCACGGCATAGCTCCTAACGAATACTGCCAAGAACGTAAGATCTCTTGCACCGAGATTTGTCCTTGCCGCCAGGGTAGTTAGCCAATCGGAGCCGTTCCTTACGATGACGCCTTGGGCCGCTTAGTTCTACCGAGACTAGGGCCGTTAACGTATTGACGGTCACAACAATCTATATTGTTCGAAAAATACTACGTTTAAAAATAGGTTACCATTTTTCTATAAGTAGTAGTGCATTGTTATTCTTATATTACCGAAGATGTTCTTTTAAGTGCGAAGATCGTTCATTCGATTGAATTTCCCATTTCGTATTAACAATGCAATAATGCGAAACATTAAAAGTATTCACTTTGATTTCAGCCAATCCGGAAGACACAATATACAACGAGCGGTGATTCATTGACCAATTATTGTGCAATTGCAGCGTATTTAAATATATTCATGCCGGAAGTTAAAGCTAATGTTGTCATAGTCGTCGCGTCGGCGTAAATATGTGGACGTGCTTCTTGCTGGTAACATTGTCAATCTTCTGTGGGTAAGTAGGTTTTATTTATTTGTGAATAAACAATGTATTAGCTTTATTGACACTTATGATTCAAAGGTGACGGTGTGTGCATTAAATATCGAACATGTAAATACTCGTCAGATCTAATTAAACAATAACAACGACAAGTCATGATGAATCGATTTCAAACATGCCATTCTTTAAAGATTCGACTCATTTTAATTATGATGGCGATGTCTTATATTTTCTAGAGAGGTACAAAAATGTAACGCAATTGTTGAAGAATTGAAGTCAATTAGTCAACTTAACCCGTGTAAAACTTGGGGCAGGGCTAAACATTTACACTAATGAGTTTTTTATTCATTGAAACCATTTTATGACACTTTTTTTACTATTTCTTTTCAATTAAGTATTGCTATTTTCCAAAAGATTGGTTCGAATGTTATGTCAAGTTGCTCAAATGCAGCAAATATATATATAATTAATCTAAAAAGTACTTTCTCATCGAAAAAAATTCATATAGAAGTACCCTGAATATTTCTTCTTTTAAGTCTGTCGTAAAAAATGAAATATCGTTTTACCAGCATAGGAGTACAATCTTGCTCTCTGGTGTGTCAGAAAACATTGTTTTTATGATAAAAGTGAGTTTGCTTTGTTAAATTCACAATTCAAACATTAAATATGACTATATTTTGTCTGTACTTAGAATATATTGATTGTTGTATAAAAACAGATGACACTCTGTTGTTATTAATTATTAAACAATAACCAATAAGTTTTGTCTTCATAATAATGGACAGTGTGTAGCTTGCATAAAGTAGTGATTATATTTATTCTCGTATCGTCAAATTTCGATCAGATATATTATGAATTATAACCGGGACAAATAAAAAACTATATACATGATCAAAAGATAGCAATGGTAGTATTAAGTCAACCTTGCGACAAACATGTACCACTGTAGTTAATATTTTCAAATATCTAGGCGAATTACATCCGGAAAAAATCAGTTCTTTATACTGACTTTCTGATGTGGTTCGCTTCGGTGAGTTTTATTTTCCTGTAAAATAACAGCCTGTTCCGAAGCAATCGTCCGGATTTCGGAGCAGAGCAGAGCCTCGTTCCCATCGAAACACTATCCGTAACGGAGGCAAGTGAAGTATCCTTTCATTCGCGAGAGATCTCGGTCAGCGGCAAATGAATAGTTTAACGCGCGAACATTTACATTATGTTATTTTTACAGGCATTGTATTTGTATTACCGATATGAACATTGACTGAAGAGTTATATTTCATATTCAAATGTCTCTTTCTGAAAAATAATATGCCTTATCACAATAGGCCCGTTTTATCAAGGTTAATATGTACGTTGTAATATGTAGGGGGGGGGGGGGGGGGGGGTAGAGATTCTTTTTTAAAAAATGGCAAATGGCACAATGAAAACTTGAAATGTTTTTGATGAAGAAAACAATTGCATGTCTAAATATCGGTTATTATAATTAAAACTTCAAAATATCGTGGTCATATAGTGAAAGCATTGGGAAAACAACAGCGGACTGGAAAGGCTTCTTTCTGAGTGAAACAAAAAGTGAATATGTTTTCCATATTTTCAATAATTTAACAGTTGTATGTCACAACATGAAATTTTCATTTTAAATATTGAAAACAAAAACGTTATGTTTAGTTCATTTGTAATCGACTTGTTTCTCAAACATGACTTTATTGTACTACAAATTAAATAAATTTTATTTCATTGCAAACGTTTCAATCTACTTATGAATATGACTTTTATTTTACATGTTATAAGCTTTGAATAAATTTTTTCTGTTTGTATAAATAACGCTCGTTCGTACGAATATTGATTAAACGGGCCCGTTATGTATAACCAAACATCGATTACTTGATCAATCTAAAATGTTTCAGGTAGTTGCCAAAACTATGAAAAGAATAGTGCATTGAAATTGAATCCACTCGCGACGCAAACTTATACAAATGTTAGATATATCAGTTTTCCAAGCCCAACTAGCTATATGTCGGTAATAAGGACGACTATTACTCATGCGATCGTTGGCATGAACCATTGTCTTATATATGTGGTGATCCCTGTAACAACTGAATATTTTGCCCTTGTTTGTGATATATACAGTATCTGGCGTTTAAAGATATATCTGGCTCATCTGAACCTAAAAGTTTTTAATGAGCTTTATCCAGTATTGTTGTTACATAGTCTAAAGCCTCATTAATAAAAACATTGCAATGTGTAACCGCTTGAAACAATATTGTTTAATCATATTGCTAACCGACTCAATTCGTAAGTTTTTTTAATTTATGATAATACAAACGTCTTTTTTAAGCGCAGTAAAGAAATTGTAATGACTATTCTGGTATGTATCGTTGCTTTTCAAAGGCTTTTGTGCAACCCATTTTTTCCCGCATTCTTGCAATAAATTAACTAGGATACAATGTCGGGCAGTAACATAATTTGAAGTGTCAGGTTCTAATTTTGAAAGTTTGATGCTTTACACTATCCCTATACTACGTTGAGGACACCCAGTATTGTACCACAACTTCCGAGTGCATTTAGGTTTATGTCTGAGTAATAACTATTTAATCACGGTAAAATGGGTCAAGGTCACCTTACGTAAACAAGACGGTAGATTTACGTAATTATTGATGTAATTGAGTCCGCCACCCGTGTGAAAGACATGTCAGCAATTTTCATCCTGATGACCTGTGAGGAGACCACTACGTGAAACAAAACCCGCCTGTCTACAATGAACATATATGATTTATGATCACAAACTAGTATACTGATTTCATTTTGATATCTCTGAGATGGCCCCAGAACGATTATTAGTGACTCTTTATCTCTGCACCGGTGATTTAGATTAACACATATCATTATGTTAATTATACTTCAAAACTGGTTGTCACAGAAGAATAATGATTTTTATAGACGATTTGGTACACATATTAGGCATGTTATAACAAGATTGACCTTGCTTATTCAACGTTGTTGAACCAATAATATACGATTAGTTTAAGCCTTAATAGTCTAGTCCCTGGACTTATTTGTGTGAATTTTTTGTCCAGAGCATTTCTTTGTATGTTCGTGTAGATTTTAGCGAGGGTGGACAGATGACATCATGTCAGTTTCCATGGAAACCAAGATGGCCGCCATTTCATGAACCCTTGACTAGTTTTACTGAAAGAATTATTTCTATTAGGTGCAAACAGGTATTGATTTTAATGTGTGTGATAATTTATGTACAGATACAGTGCTCTCAATTGAACTCCCTGTCAAGGTCAGTAAAGGTCAAGGTTATTTAAAGGTCAAAATGTTAGAAACGCGTTTTACCCAATGTCGTTTTAATTCATCTTCGCAGTTTGGACCGTAGACAAGCAGAAGGTATTTTGCACTACCTACTATTAATATGATTTACAACAAAACTTATTTCCTGGTCAGAAGTGTTATAATCATATAATTAGAAGGAATTATGTGACGCCACATCAATCTGCAATTTTCCGTAGAATACGCGCGTATAGCTTATAAATACATATTTTGCGTTTGGTTGCATGAAATGAGTAAGCACAGTGTCTGTATACATATATATGCAAATCTATTTGCTGCTCACAGACTAAAAGAAAGTCAAGGTCAACATTATTATTGAAGGTCAAGGTTATTACATGTTAAAATATGTTTTTATCTTGTTAAAAGTTCAGTAGTATTAGTGTTTCATATATTAGGCTACAAGTAAGTGTTTTGTCTTTACCTGTGTTCCATGCAGTTTATAACAAAACTTAATTTAGGGTCCTAATTTGAATAATAATATAATTAAAAGGAATTACGGGGCACCACCCTATCTATATTTGTGCATAGAATATACGAGTATAGCCAATGCATGCATCTTCTGCGTTTTTTTAAGCACACATTCTATATGTACACGTGAATGTGTGTGTACCTCATTGACTAAAATGACGTCAAGGTTACCAGCCAAAGGCATGGGTCAATAAATGGGGTATTCTTTCATTACAACTGATAATGATATGAAGTGAAATTTGATTCTAAATATGATACCGAATTTAGTCTTATAATTTTATCTAGTTGACCAAACAAAACATTTATCAATTCATACATGGCTAGTTTGTTTGGGTAATTTTTTTTATGTCCGCACTTTTAAAGGGGGCGTATAGATTTGACATTTTCTGTCCGTCACAAAATCGGGTTTCGCCAAATATCTTCAAAAGGGTATGAGCCAGTTTCAAAAAACCTTACAGGAATGTGAAGTTGTACACCTGAAATTGTGTGTGTGGCTGTACCCAGTAAGTGTTGAGTCATGGCCCTTGATTTTGTAAAAGTATGTCATAATGAACATGCATCATAGGAAGTTGTAAACTTTGGGTACAGCTTGAGGATGATTTAAGTAAGAATAGAGTGACAGCCCTTGACTTACTTAAATTACATATACAAAGCATAGACGCTTGTGTCACAGCTATTGAGATGGGTATATGAGCCAGAGACATGAAATTTAAGAGCAATGTTAACCAGCATGTGAGGTTGTGCATCTGGGGTTTTGTGTGTGGATGTATCCAGCAGCAGAGTTATGACCCTTAACATAGTTAAACTTAGGCATTTAGTATTACACTTATCTCAAACTGATCTACAGTATTAAACCTTCACAAAAATATAATTATACATGTGTAGTTTTGCACCTGGGGTCAAGATTAAGACCACTATTACTAAACTTATTCAGTTCAAATTAACGCATAGTGATAAAATATCACATGTAAGTATAACTTGTTTTAACTTGCATTACAAATAACTGAAAATAATTGCAGTTATTGCCATCAAACTTTCCTGGATTGTTTATCAGCAAGTGAAATTGTGCATGTGGTAGTTCTCATGCCCTTGCTTTTGTGACAAAGTCGGGAAGTGGGGGTATCTGTGTCCTATGGACACATGTCTAGTTTATTAATCCAATAAAAACGGAACACAAATCAGAATTATAATGTCATACACTAACATGAATATTTATCATTCAAATAACCTGACATTACAGTGTATCTTTACAAATACAAGTATCAATACAAAAACAAACAACAGGTATATATTTATTATCTACACAATTATTATGTATGTACATGTTATAGTACTACATGTACTAACATCATCTGGCAGACATGAACATTTATGTACTTGAATTTGTGGTATAAAATCAGTACTCAACAAAATGGAAATGTTTGATTTCTTCAAAATTCGATATTGTTTCAACCACAAACAATTAAATCCAAGAAAACCATCGTCCCATGAATGATACTGGTTCTGCAGTTACTGTAAACACAAAGTATAACCATATTCCTGTTCTATAAGTGAATTGTATATCCGGAAAGTATGACATTTTTCATACAATGCTCAGTTAAGTGTTCCTACATTTATAATACTAGCAGCATGTAATCATAATATACCTGCAAAGACACCTACTTGTAGGACAATCTTTGCACCCTCATGTCCTAGCCATGCTGTATGTACACTCATGTATGTATGTGTTGGCAATATATGTCCGCCATCATTATTTGTATATCCGTGCAAAAGGGAACATGTTTGGATGCTCCACTCAGCTCCAAACAATGCATTAGTGATATTAAGTTGCACGACTTGTTAGTAAATGGCATTGTATGTCCATTGCATTTTCCACGTCATGCAGTGTGTAATGAAGCTCAAACATCGTTTCACGTCGGCTGTATGGCTTGATAACAAGGACCAAGTACTCCTCAGCTTTTATAATCTTCCGGAGTGTTGGCTTGTCTATTGGCCTTTAAGGCAGAAAATTTAGTTCCAGTGTTGCCTGAATTGTCACGTCCTTGAATTATCACATCCAGTTAGAATGTGTGCTGCGGGCAACACATGCAAATCGTTGGGTTTGGCTCTGCTCTGCGGCGTTGACTGTGTGAGACACAATACGGACGTTAGCTTCTTCAGATCGTAGTTTCAGTAACTCCAGAGATATCAGTGTCATTTTTCCTCAGTTTATTCAGTTGGCATTCAACTTCGTATGGTGCTGCTTAACATAAGTGCAACATTGGTCCATAAGTACCTTGTATTTGTTCTGGTCCATCTGCTCAAAAGAGTTTGTAGTTTAATCTATTTGGAACCTGATTTCCAAAATGTGCACTATCATACATAGTGGAATCCTCACCTAGTTAACGGCACACTGCATGGCAAAAAGAAAATCATACTGCTTTTCAAGTGACATGGATGTGACGGTTCTAGGATTTTATTTCTGAAACACATTGCTAAAGATGGCCCAGAGGAGACAATAATTTTCATAAATCTGGATCTTGATGGTTGAAACAATACATGTAGCTGTTAGACACATCCCATATTACGATGGTGTTCTTCAGCTTTGTCTGAAAGGTCAGATATTTTAATAAAGAATGTTCATGTTGTTATATGACATTATACAAAGGTTCAACTGATTCTGATTGTATTGCATTAGTAAACAAGTACATGTAATAGCTTCCAAAGGATGATCGGCACAAATTGAAACAAGTGAAGATATTGTAATTTTCTGGTTAAGAATTTGACTTATAGTACGAACACATGTTAATTAATGAATAAATAAAGACAACGAAATATTAAAATTCTGCTTTCGTTCAATGTTTTATCTTATATATATGTAGAAAAATGATAGCAGGTGTTGTAGACATAGTTTGTTTATATGATACGTATATATTACCATAATGCTGGACGATGTTATTCAAAATCTTTAGATCGATCAACATTGCAAATTCGTATTTTTAAAGTTGATTTAATAAAGGGATTTAACATTAAAAAAATATAAAAGTGAAAATATTTAGTCAGTACTCAAAAGTCAAGTAAGGATGTGTAGCAAAACATAAAATAGTATGTCTACATTCGAACCATAATTGAGGAAATACGAATTCATTCATTCCCAGTGCGTCATTTACAATCTACAGATTTGAATATGCTTCGAGATTGTTTGGCTTACACACCGTTGTGACTCGAGTAGCAAAAGCGAGCATAATACGGTTGCTCTTGAAAAATACCTTAACAAACTAGGCATGTATGAAATGATAAATGTTTTTTGTCAGTTGATAAAAAGGGCTGGAAATAGTGTCATATTTAGTATTAAAGTATAACCACTTTCATCTCATTATCGCTTGTAATAAAACATGAACACCATGTTATGTTTTAATTGGTTTGGCCTCAAATGACATTGTCCTCTGTCCTTGGCGGGTGACCTTGATTTTACTTCAGCCAATGAGCGGCAAACATATTAATATGTCCTGTATACATAATAGAAATATATACAGAACGTGATTTCTATGCATTCATTGACTATACTTGTATATTCTACGCAAAAAATATAGATAGAGGTGGTTTCGGGTAATTCCTTTTATTTGCACCGTTATTCTACTTATTGTCATAAACTAAGTTTGTTATAAATTGCATTGAACACAGGTAAATTGTGAGCATAACTTATGAAACACTAATACTGCTGAACTTTTAACAAGATAAAAACATTTTTTTCATTTTCAACATGTAATGACCTTGACCTTTGGTGACCTTGGACATTTTCACCTTGATTTTCTTTTAGTCTGTGAGCTGCAAATACATTAACATAAATGCAGAAACTGTGCTCACACATTTCATGCAACATAACTCAAAAGCTGAATTGTTAAGCTATACGCGCGTATTCTACGGAAAATTGCAGAATGACGTGGTGTCACATAATTCCTTCTAATTATATGATTATTCAAATTATGACCATGAAATAAGTTTTGTTGTAAATCATATTGATATAAGGTAGTGCAAAAATACTTGTACATGTACACGGTAAAATCTGTGCAGATGAATTAAAACGACATTGGGTAAAAACGCGTTTTTAAACATTTCTTTTACATTTTGACCTTTAAATAACCTTGATCTTTACTGACCTTGACAGGGAGTTCATTTGAGAGCATTGCATCTGTACATATAATATCACACACATTAAAGCAATACCTGTTGGCACTTAACATAAATAATCGTTACAGTAAGACTAGTCACGGGTTCATGAAATGACGCCAATCTTGGTCGCCATCTTGGTTTCCATGGAAACTGACATGATGTCAACTGTCCACCCTCGTAAAAATTGAACTTCATGTATCCCTCTACAGAAATATACAAAGAAATGATCTCGACAAAAAAATCACACAAATAAGTCCAAGGCCTGTACTATAAGTACATATGCGTTATTAATAAGAAAAGTCGATGAAAAAGAGTGAATGTTACAGGGAACACCACATACATAAGACAGCGCCTTCCCACACAGACCTTCGGGAAAACAACAATCCATAAAGCATAAGCCATTTGAGGAGTATCAAGAGTACATACGTAAGAGAACAGAGGCGCAAGGAATGGCCTGGCCGACCTTAATAAATAACTAGGAGAGCCAAAGAGGACAGACAGTGAAGGGGGGGGGGGGGAGGGAGAGAATTAAAGTATGGAAAATATCAGAGGACAAATCAAATCAGGTGGAAACAATATGTCTAAACTGGGCAGAAAATCACATGAACATTATAAAAAGTGAAAGAATTACACAGGGGAAAGAGAAATACAACATTCAACCCACAAAAAGAAGTACTAATTTATTAATAGCACAAAAAAGGAAATTATAAAACGTTCTTTTTTGGGTAATGGGGGGTCAAACCAACGATCCCGAGATTAATAATCTTCTGCATTACCGACATAGTAGGGCTTGAATAACTGAAATATCTAGCATATGCATACTTTTGCGTCGGGAGTGGATTCAAATTTCAATGCACAATCCTTCGATAACCTTCGCGAATACCTTACGCAATTCAAAATAATCGTGTAATCTAAGTTGTCATTTTGTTTATTAATATTGTGATACGGTATATTATGTGTCTGAAACATAACTCTTTAATCGTTAATCAGATCGGTAAAAGAAATACCTTGACTGTAAAAAATAACATTATGTAAATGCGTGCGCGTTAAATTAATCATATGCTAGAGATTAATTTTGTTCCGTCTGTACTAATAAATCCCTTTGAACTTGGACATACATATATATATTTAATTTTCTTACATGATACTGTTTTATATATCTGCAGCGAATACATACTGTCAAAAAGTTAGTCAGTTATATTTGGACTTTAGTTTTGAGATGTAGTTGCTTTAGTGAACGCCACATACATAAGAAAGTTTAAAGTTGCGTGCACTTGTTATATAGTTATGTTCAAAGAGAGTTTTTCATGCACCGGGATTTCTCTCCTGCTTCCGGTGCGGTTAGAAATATCCTGTTGGAGGGTTAGTGTCTCGACATGAACGGGAATATTTCCTCTTAATTAACGTAAGAAATGTGTCAAAAAAAATATAATAGGTTGGTGACAAGAACGGATAGGATTTAACAGGGTCAAACCGGACACTTTTCATGGTCTTATTTTAGTTCGTTCTCTGTAGCATTTAAATAAACAGTCCGGATCCTCCCTACTCCGGAATCCGAACGAGATTTTTGGTCCAGCCTGTTAATTTACGCATAAATAAAACTCCCCGAATATGACGAGAATCTTTCGCAAAATATATCAGACTGTTAGTATAATTACCGGAATTGTTCTATATATAGACGCATTGAATGTCAAATATGATCAGGTATGATGTTATTTATGAAATGTTACAATAAAATAAGTTACGATATCATACACTTATTTTTTCCAATTGCAAATAGCTCCTGGCTTGTGTGTGGTAAGTAGTGATTTTAATTATACTTTTATCGTCCAATTTCACTCAGTGGTATTATAAATTATAACCGGAACAAATACAAACACACAGAAATGACCACAATCTTATAGTAATGGTAATATTTAGTCAACGGTGTCTCTTATGAACAATGAGAGTTTTTTTCTACCACAAACATGTGCCATTGTAGTTGATATTTTCTAATTTCTAGGCGTAATAATTTCCAAAGAAGACAATTAAGTTATGCAAAGCATGCAATTGATCAAGGAAAGAAAGTCACCCTGTAACGAACGATACAAACTTAAATATCTTAACTGATTTCCAGTTGAAATTGTACCTATCTTAACTTATGGTTGCGACATCTAGAGCTATGGCTATGTTTCCGTACTTAACAAGGTAAACGCTGAATTTTTGAAAAACGAAGTATGCAAGCTACATGTATATTTATTGATATTGTTCATTTCGCACTTCTGTCCGTGATCAACTTGTTTTCTTAGCTTGTCGTGTTTTGAATTCCTCTTCCCATTGCCTTATCCCATTCCATCTCTCTGTTTTGTTTTCGATAATCAGCTTGCCAAGTCCGTATTGACCCATTACCTTAGATGTTTCACTTACCCGTTCTAATGGTTTGTGTACCGATCCATGGGATCTATGTAGGGAGGCATTGCCTTGTGAATGTGACGTGCCAAAAGTAACAACTTAACAACCTCCCTTAATAATAGATGTGTGACATGCCATATTCGCACATCACCGTCAAACTACCAAACATAAGCTAATGAAAGGAAATCCAAAATAAAATTTAAAACGTATTTTCAAGAACCATGTGAACTGGTTTGAACATTTATTAATGTGCGAGTTCTAATTACATCTTTCTCATTTTGACCCACATTGGAGAACTATAACACCGTTTGTGGACATTGTTCACAAACATTTGACGTAGACGTATCGGTGATTCATTTCACAAAATGTCTAGTGCAAGAGTTCAAACTGTTTAAGATTATGAGAGGCAAAGTTTAAAATCCCCGAGTCTGCATTTAGTTGACTTCAAAGATTACAAAACAGGACTGTAACCAGAAGGTACAGATGCTTACATAGTATATTTCAGTGCAAGACTATCACTGATATGGATATTAATCACTACTTCATAGTTTGGTAATGACATATTTAATGTAAACTAGACTATCCCGCTAGCTACAATTCAGTGGGTGGGGCTATGTTAACATCGTTGTTTAATCTGTTTGTTTTCTCAAGTTTAACCATTTGGTTATTGTAGTCAAAATGAGCGTATTACATACATATTTGTGAATGTTCCAAGGGTTAACCATTTTATTTACATATATATGTCTACATTCATACACAAACACACAAAACAAACTAAATAGAAGCATTCAATTGATACTAAAGATTATGTTATGCATTTTCAGACTGACAGATGCTGGATATTGCGAATCTTTGTACTCTTGCACTAAAGCATGTTCTTCCTCGACGAGATACTCCACAAGCTGTGGAACTTGGGGATGGGGCCGTTGTTCGAGATACAGGTATTGTATTATTTATACTTTCAACCTTGACACCCGTAGATATATTTATGATATGAATCATCACAAATTAAAACAACCATATAGAAATATCCGGTTCAAGGGTTTCTTTTTTGCATGACTGTCAAGTATTCGCGGGTATTTCAATCGAATCATACTTAAGCCAGTGGCAGATTATTTTCCTTGCATACCCTTTATAAGAAAGAGGTGAAACGAACGACTAACGTTTAGCGAATATTTCGTATAGTTACGTATTATTTTACATATTCAGTTTATATATATAATTCGTTGTTATGTGACGTTATGCATGAGACTCATCCAACCCGAGGATGGAGGTCAATTGTTGTATGAAGGTTTCTCCGCGTGTTTCAACTCGGGAAATCCCGGTCCAATATGCAAGAATATAACAATATTTCGTTAGCCTCCTGTGAATATATACATATCCAGCTCGATTGTTACTGTTTTTGTCGAGAACACGGATCTTCAGACTTACTCGTTAGCCAGATATTTCCATCCGCACACGAAACCAGTAATTAATTATTACAAGTACATGAGTACCAATTTTTGGACGAGATCAAATAAAACTACTAACATTTCCAGGACGTTTTACTTAAAGTAGTCATTAAAGTAAATTGTCAGACGTCATCAGCACGAGACTCATCCAGAGTTCTTCGGCACAGGTGTAAACGCAAAAAAGGGAATCTGATTATTTTGATTATAATGTTGTAGTAACCCACGACAAAGAAGGACTAAAAGTTTAATCATTTCGGAATTATTACATTTTTCAATTAAACCAAACACGGGCTGGTTGAACAGTGACATCTTTGTGATTATCTTTATTCTGCGATAGTGTAGCTGAAAAATCAAAGTTCAAGTCTTATTTAGAAAAGTGTTAGTCAATATACGTAAACTGACAACAAACGTCAATGATCAATGTTGTGAATGAAGCATTCATAGCTCTACATTTCATCTCTAAACATTATCAGTAATTTATATTTTATGTCTTTTCACTATTTTCTAAAATAAATATTCGCCTGTTTATTCACAGTGCTTATATATCTATTCAGTAACGTAAATTATTTACTACATTGAAAAAATAGCAGATCATGAAAAGTCAGTATAAATTTGGCACTAAGACCTTTAGATGTACATAGAGTTACACATTCTTGATATCTTTTTGATTGTCATTCAATCATTTTCGAGCAGGACATTGCAGGTTCTACAGGTTGTAAGAATTGTTACTTATACATTGTATCAATAAAGGGGCAAAAACACATACTCGTTTATTTTCTATCTATCAAACAGTTATGTCCCTTTGGAGAAACGTGAAGTATTGTACTATGTTACATGTAAAAATGGCATTTTGTCTCTTCTACGATGGCTACATGATACATGTAGTTGCAAACCATCCAATTTGCTATTTATTTTACAAAAATACTTTCTGTTTCTGATATTGACGTGTTTTGAAACCGATAGCTATAGATATCAAAACGACAGTAAGATTTTTGTGGTGACCTGGAGGACTTTCTATGTGAACGTTTCATAACGAACTGGCTGGGAATGCCCGTGTTTTTATATCTGAAAGCGTCTCAATCGACAAGTGTTCTTTCAGTTCTTCAGTGACAGCAAAGTGATTTCGAAGAAAGGTGGAATTTTAACATCTTATTATATTATTATATGCAATCCATTTTAACGAAATAATGAGCCCTTATTACATGTGAGATCTGCTAAAGGATTTACTACCTCTTCTGTCAGTGAGATCATTTCAAGGAAACACAACATGTGATGTCACTATTTGCAAGCAGGAAACTATATGTACTCCATATGGTCATTCCATTTTCACATTGCCATATGGGGCAAATATTGATTACTGTCAGTACATGATGAAGTCGCATGTGACGTTTTCTGGAAATGACGTTATTTCAAGATGAGTTTGGAAATCGTACAGAGGCGCTCATATATTAACTACATAAAACGAATAAGGTCACAGAAATGTTGAAACATTAATTTAATCTCTGATGAACTTCATTAATTATGTAAAACTTCAATTCGAACCTTCATAAACAGGCAATTTCCATGTAATTCTGGCGTGTTGATATTGAGTATACTATATGTATATCGTATTTCAGAACTACATACTACAGTTGTGAAGACACATGCAAAAGGCAAGGTTGCTGCCAAGGTTACACGGGAAGTCATTGCCAAACACGTAAGTAAAAAAACTATGTCACATAATAATGCAAACCAAAGACGGACATTCAATAAAATTGCTAAATATTTCGCGTCCCTGCATAAACTTGTACATCTTTCTAATTTTATGTAAATATTATTAGTGTTAGTATAAAACAATCAATAAAAATGCAAAAACGTACATCATTATAAGACTTACATGTATGCACCTATTATAATACTTCATGATAATTCACAGTAGTATATAAATATTTTACTGTTTAGGTTGTACTCTTACGTCTGTCCATTTACTTTTGTCTAGCAACATGTTTGGGATCGACCAGCTGTCCAAACAGTGGCAGGTGTGCCTCACCAGACACGTGTGAATGCATTGCAGGATATTCCCCACCACGTTGTACAGGTATGTCTGACATTAGAACACATGAGTAAATAACTTTCCCACGAGATATGTGCTTAAATGTCCCGTTTTCTGGCATCTGTCATCGACTCAGTGAGATAATGTATACATTAAT
Source organism: Mactromeris polynyma (assembly GCA_032209605.1). Taxonomy (NCBI): domain Eukaryota; kingdom Metazoa; phylum Mollusca; class Bivalvia; order Venerida; family Mactridae; genus Mactromeris; species Mactromeris polynyma. The sequence goes on from JASFXZ010000028.1 coordinate 495,699, forward strand.
GGACGTCATGACAATGTGCAGATTATAATCAACGATAGGCCTATTGATTTATATTTAGTGGTCAGCAGCCAGAAAAGAATTGATTGAAATAAGGCTTTGACCGCAGATTCCTAATGTGAATGTTTATAATACTGCAAAGAAAAATCCAGTAATTTCATTGGTTAAAGGCTCGCGTATAGGATTCTATATACACGGCGCTGACAGGGTATATGACGTTTTTCCCTTCATGCGCCTCGTGACAATTTTCGTTGACGGCTCGACTCGAAAACTTTTATCTCTTGATGTCTGCATGTTACTAGTAATTGACAATTGATCTTCACACATGATTCAATAAATATTGAACAGATTACATGTGTGCTAGTATTAATATTCAAAACGATAGATATTTTAAGGTTTGAGCAAAATTCAGTTCGATAAAGTCCATGAGATCAGACGCTTGAAAATAAACATTAGAGTGCAAGCGCGCGCTTAACCATGTGTATTGAGGTACCTTACGGGGTAATGCAATTAATTTTCAGGCAATATAACGTGTGAGTGAAATAAAAATATTTTGATCTACAACAAGTAATTCCCGATATATTTTTAAAGAAATACGTTTTAATAACTGATATTTTACAAAACTAAAACACTTTAAACAATTTTATGAACCAACGCCTCGAGTTATATGGCACACAAACTGGTTATATTCCCCCATATACCCTGTCAACAACCTGTATAACTAATAATATATCGGTCATCCATTGTCGTGTTCCTCAAAACATGACTTTATTGCAACTATTTAAAATGTATATCTCTGAATGCCGTTTTGGATGGAAGTATACACGGTTGTTTGAGTACGTGTCGGATCATAGGATGTCTAGAAGAACTCATGATAAGCATTCTATATTTTCTGCTGTAGAAGATTACTAGAGCCACGTTGATACCTATTTATCTGGATCTTGTAGTTTCCACTTGTGAAACGTCTTGCTGTTCCTTTAAAACTCACTTCGTCTGTGATTGTATGTTTCGCATTGATTTCATCGACACTGTTTAGCCTTCAATTCTCCTTGCTTTTTTGCTGTAATTCACGGACACTGCAATTGGTAGAACATATCATGAGAATAAATACAAATATCGATTGAATGCACAAATAGTCATTGATTAACAGTTTTTATGCAACAAGTCTCATAAAGATAGTAATATCAGATACTCATTCACTAATTGAGTTAGAATTTCGGCTTTTAGTTCAATAAGGAATACACATTATATTCTACTTAATTAAATTTTGTCTTTGTATTATATATACAGCGGGGTTCTCCACTTGCATTCATTCACTATCATAATGTTCAACTCATCTCCATCCCTGTCTTTCTGAGAAGCAAATATCCCTACTGGAGATGCATAATTTGAATATTTGTTACTGTGACATAACTTACGATAGTGTGCATGTTACGGAAGTGTTCTTAAGGATATTGATTACAATTGCGTTGTTTATTTTTCTGATTATTGTTTCTCGAGTCTCAATAAGCCAATTATATCTTTAAAGGGGAAAGCATTCCTTAAAGTATAATAATAAACTCTTTGGTAATGTAACAACTTTCACAGAACAGACTTTTGAAACTGTATTGTTCGCCCCAGCAATATCAAATTTCTAAATAGCTTAGTGACATTTACCTTAACCATTCTGTGCGTTTGTTTATATCAAACAATTAGAATATTGGTATATCAGATACAGACGAATGTGCAACAACCGTTCACGGCTGTCAACATGACTGTGTAAACACACTTGGTTCATATGAATGTACCTGTATACGTGGGTACACACTGGACTCTGATCTAAGATCTTGTATTGGTATGTATATCTTCAATTTGTGATAAGGCGATTAAATAAAAGCTATAATATTGCCTTATAATTGAAGTATATAAATACTTGAAAAAGGCATCTCACTGAAATATTGCGTTAGATATATTTCAAAGATTACAATTATTTTTTATGATCAACGTTTGAGCATAATTATGTCATTTATTTTCTCAATTGTTACTGTTGCGCTTATTTTCAACGAAACGAGAACAATGCAAGTAATTGAAATACATTGTATATCCATCCATGTCGATATCATAAGTGTATAATATTACATGTTTGGTGGTAGATGTCAATGAATGTATATTGGACAACGGGGGATGCTCAACCAATTGTGAAAACACCGTTGGTTCCTACAACTGCACATGCCGGAGTGGCTATTATCTGCACGATGATGGAATATCCTGCATCGGTAAGAAAGTCATTTTTGCGTTATCATGACCATTGTTACTGAACAATATTTTAATTTGACTGCAAAACAAGAACAAATAATATATGTATTAAATGAAACTACCATATTGAATGGCATGGTGTCAGTTGTTCTTAAAGAATAGTGGAAGCGTTATACGACTATAACGATGTTATTAACCTCATGCATTATATTAGCGTCTGCTTGCTACTATTATATCCAAACGCAAAACGAGTTCTCTTTTCTTTTTACAAATAGCTGAATCGGTTGTAAAGTTTTATACGTGTATTGTTACATGAAGACGCCCGCCAGTCACTGTGTTGAACCATTTCTATAAATCGGTAAATATAGGACTTATTATTGAATACGTCCTTGTATGTGATTGATACGATTTTGCAAAGGCAATGTTAGAACAAATGTGAAGACAGTAGGTTACCGTGCTACAATTTGAATAATTTCAAAACTTTTAAATCCAGCAATCTCTGAAGGTTAACGTATTGGCACTTTAATGACTTAAGCAGAGGTCACTGAGTTGGTTTTGTTTCACGAGCATTGGATTGCCACAGAAAGCAAACTTCATGACAGGTAATAGCAAGCGGAACAATTGCCGAACGCCCCCCGTCCGGCTGACCACGTGTAATTTACGTCAAACTAGATCGACATATTTAACTGACATACACCAGACTTAGTATCCAAACTGCTTTTTCTTCAGCGAGGTAGTATGGCATTAACACTTTTCTGCGGCGTCCATATCTTAAGGGAGTAATACAATCATATACACTCAGGAGAATATTGAAAACATGTACTTGCTATTCCACAGACACAGATGAATGCCGTCTTAGAACTTCAGAATGCTCTCATATATGTACAAACACGGACGGCTCATATGTATGTTCTTGTGACAATGGATACTCTATTGATCTGGATGGCTACACTTGTAATGGTGGGTAACTTTATAATTATAGGAGCTTAACTCTAGCTCATTCGTATATCAAACTTTGTCTCTTAAGATCGGAATCCTCTTATTTGAGATATCGGAAATGTCGACTATTACTTTATATTGTTACAATTCTAGAATAACTGCATTCTCTAGATGAGGTTACATGTTTTTCAAAATATCTGAACTCCATTTAATGTAATCGTAATGTTTCAGACATAAATTGTTGAAATAAATCACAATTGTAAATACATTCTTTTAATAATAAATGATTTATACTCACTTTATACAAATGAGTAATTCCCTCCGTAGTCTGAAGATAATGACTTGTTTCGACCTACATGTTAACTGTATTGTTTTACATAGCCTCTTAATCACGGTAACGTGTCCTTTATGGCTTGGGTGTTTGATGCTCTCTTGATGAGTTGATCACTTTAACGTTTTTCTTTTGCCAACTAATCCACTTTTCCACATTTTCGTTACCATGAACATCAAAGTGCTGGTATTAATGAATTTACATTCTTCACTTCTGGCAGAATTTAATAATTAGTATAGCACAGTGTTTCCCAGTAGAATAAGTTGCTTATTATATTTACCTTTTAAAGCTTCTAGCACCACATTGCTGAAAAGCCGTAAAAACATGTAGGCCTTGATTGTTGTTTTCCCCTTGGTATGTGTGGGGAGGCACTGTCTCATGTATGTGGCGTTCTCTGTAGCAAATTATTCTCATAGAAGCCGGTATATTCCCGAATATACACTCTAAAAGACATTCTCATTGGTCATATCCTGACATACCAAGTATGGTTTATAGATATTACTTCATGAAGTCTAACATATTATCACATAAGTTGAGAAATAAAACAACAGGCATTTCTATTCAATTGTTAGCTTTCAAAAGTTGTAACTGTGTTCGATGTATTTTAGTCCTCAGTGGTGAGAAATATTCAATGTAGTTTATGTTTTTATCTTATTTACCCTTTGATGCATTTCAGACGTAGATGAATGTTCAGATGGCTCAGCAATGTGCGATACGTACTGCATAAATACTGAAGGATCTTATAAGTGTGATTGTAATACAGGATACATGATTGATGAATTCAATAGATGCCAAGGTACATGTTTAGAGTTTTATATTTCCCTTTCCCCTGTGAAATTCTGTTACTTTAAATGGTACTCGGGCTGTTTCCTGCCCGGATTCGGCCTATTGCTGCCGACTGTCTACGCTCCCACACAGCGCTTTGATTCCACTACCGTTACATTTACCCGCTGCTGTATTACCCAGTAAATTTTGATATTTGACCTTACGAAATCACCGTTCGTTCCTGATACTAAATGCCATTGGTCGGCACGATCACGTGACTACTGAGTTTAGATGGGTATTTTCCATTGTTAAACCAATAAAATATGTACGCAGAATATAGCCTTTCGCGTCGAAGGAAATTTTGACTATCTAGCTAATCGGTTTTATTTCATGTCATTAAAAGTATAGCATTTACAGAAGGCAGTGTTTCGTTCATTCATCGAGGATTGTACTGATACATATTAAAAATCTGAGTAACAAGATGCCAAGTAACGATATTACGCATTATAAACTATACCGCAGATTCCGCACGTACAGTTGTTTAAAGGTATACTATGCTCATTTTTTGTTCATTTGTTTAATTAACCAAACATGAAAAATATATTTCCTCTGGTTAAAACATCACTAATCATGCTTTTATAAAGAATGAACTCATAATGTATTAATCCATATTTGTTGAAGAATGATGTTTGTACATCATAAAACTTAAAAAAACTTCCAGTTTTTTTAACAATCAGGCTATTTTACCGGTTTTATCTGTAAGTAATTTGATAAAAAAAAGATTTTTTCAATTGGTTTTACATTGCAATGGCTCTTATTAGAGATGTTTTAGCCAACATAACAACAATACTGGATAAAGCCAATTCAAACATTTTATGTTCAGATGAGCCAGATACATCTTTAAATTACCTTAAATCACTACACATTTACAGGCATTGGAATAATTTTGGCATGCCGACGAAACGATAGTCACTTACGTTCGATTTATTTAGTTTTTCTAGCAATTTCCATAGTCACAGTGGCATTTCTATGACAGTGAAAGCTGTCTATTCAATGCACACTCGCATAAGTTTATTTACACATGTTAACTGTCCTACATTTGAGACATTAGCGAGTCGTTGTAAGCGGCTAACTGAATAAGCGCCCGATGCTAAAGGAGAGTACCGACTGTCTTGACTAGTCCTGTGATATTTCCCATTAGTCCCCCCCCCACCTTCACTGTCCGCTTTGATTCTCCTAGTTATTCCTTTTGGTCTGCCAGGCCATTCCCTGTGTTTTTATTCCTTAACATATGTACCCTTGAACCTGCTTAAGTGCCTTGCGTTTTGTGGATTGTTATTTTCCCGGTCTGCGTGGGGCACTGTCTTATGTACGTGGCATTTCCTGTAGCTACGTACTTTCTCTCAGTTATCTATTGCCTTGTAATTTGAGTACACGGGTCCGTCTTGAAATACATGTAGTTGTTTACAAAAATAATTTGATATTGTTTACTATGTACCTGTTACTTCATGTAGATACATTTACCCTTGTTCCAACTAAACATTGGGTAAAATGGCAACATGTGATACAGTAATTTATTGTGGATTTAGTATTGATGTGTATTTGTTGGAAATTAATTAACTTATAGCGGTGTAGTGTGAGGATTGCTAGCTGTTAAATCTAGTTAACGCCCGCAGTAATGTTGCTGACAGTTCCAAGACTGTAAACTTATACACAATGATTTTTCACCTTCATGTGTTTAGATACATGGTATGTTCTCCTTTCCCCTTGTACACTTCCTTGGCTTGCTATAATGTTTGTATCCCCTGTCTGCAGCCAACGTGCTGTTTTTGGCTTGTTTATGTCCTCCAGTCCATAGTTCAACCAAGGTGCCCCTCAAATTATCCATGCTTCTTTTTGATCATTTAACACAATTCCATACTTTCCAAATTCTGTAGATGTGTGCCTTTACACATTCTCAGCTATTTGCTGAGGTTTTTGTTAAATATATGTGGGGTGGCATCGTCTGGTGAATAAGAAGTTCCCTGCTACATCATTCCTTTACAACGGATATGAAGTCCAACAACGTCGAATGAGGCAAGTTAGCATCTAGTTTTTGTTTTCGGTATTTAGTGTTACCGTGTTGACATTTTGACAACACACATTTTTATAAAAGTAAGCAATATAATTGTACTAACATGCTTTCCCTAACGTACTTGCAGAAATCGACGAATGCTTCAATGACTATGGTATATGTGATCAGATTTGTGTGAATGAACCAGGATCGTTTCATTGTGAATGTACCAATGGATATCAATTGACTGGTTCTTCAGAGTGTTTTGGTATGTTTAATTTTACTTAGCTGTCGAAGCTGTTTTTTAGCATGTCAAAAACATGAAGACTCGACTCCCCAGTCCTACATAGTCTTGCGTTCACGTACGTCCGACGTACGTATGACGTACGACAACTTATGTCAAGTCATAGGTTGTCTTAACTAGTTCGTAGAGTTTAATTGTCGTACGTCGTCATAGGACTAATCCTACGTCGTCCTGTGTTATCGTGCGTGAACGTAGGACATATGTCCTGCGTCGAAAGTACGTCTAGTCCTACCAGTCTTGCGTTGTCGTAAGACTGTCTTAAGAAGACGCAATACTGACGTACGAAAAATATAGGGCTAGACTGACCACTATATAAAGCGGGTGTTCTTTCTTGTCAGGTCATTGTATGTCGATATACCGGACATGTCGCCCAATGTAAAAACGAATGGGAAAAAGAGGTCAGCGAAAGTAGTCACATTTGGACTTCCCGCTCCCTCATCATATTACCGTATGTGCCAAAAATTAAATTTCACTGTATCAATGACTGGACCCACCAGCGCCTTCTTCTCATTATTAAATGGCGTCTAATCAGTCTTCGACCTACTGCTGCTGTAACAAATCATATGTCTGAGCCCAGTCTTTCTGGTGGAAAGAGTTATACCTGCATGGCACTTAATTTTATATAGTCCGTGCGTCAGTCGTGCGTTGATGTGCGCCGTCGTATCTACATGACGTACAACGACTTACGTCAACGCACGTCGACGCAAGCCAACGCACGACTGACGCACGACGACGTACATCAACGCACGATTGTTGCTTCAAAGAGTATTGTACGACGATCTTCCCACAGGACCAACGCAAGACGTTCTCCCAACAATACGTTTGTCGTGGCATGTCCTACATTACGACTACTTGAAAAACTGTCTAAAACCGAGGAGTCATACGATGATTTCATAAGAATTAAGTTAAACAAGCAATGTTTCGATGCCTAAGCTCCATATCTAATACTTAGATATGTGTATTTTTGGTTCATAAACTTGTTTAGAGTTATTTAGTTATGTATAATATCAGTAATTAAAACATATTCCTTTAAAATATATCGGGACTTACTAACTGTATATTGCCTACTTTGTATACCCAATAATGTACCTCAATATACATGGTTAAGCGCGCTGTATTCTTAAATTAATTTTCAAGCGTCTGATAATATGGACTTTATCGAGCTGAATTTGACCTAAACCTTAAACAATCTATCGCTTTAAATATTGATATAAGCACACATGTATTTTTTTCAATATTTATTGACTCATGTATGAAGATCAATTGTCAATTTCTAGTATATTGCGGACATCAAGCGATACAAGTCATGAGGCGCATGAAGATGAAATAAGTTCGCATGCCACATACCCTGTCAGCGCCATGTATATATAACTCTATTCGCGAGTCTTTAACCAATGAAATTACTGGAATTTTATTTGCAGTAATATAAAATTAGTTATACAGCTGTTGCCAGGGTAGATTGGGGAATGTATCAGTTGTCTGTGTGCCACATCATATAAATCAAAGACAGGTAATATGCCCTATATACCCTGCAGATAATCTACAAATAAATGATACTACAAATCCATTTTTCAACTATAACAGGCTATGCTTTGAATTTCATATCAACATAGTCTAGATCTTATAATAAGACTTATAAGAATATTTTGTCTAATGAAAAGCCTCAATATTTATAACGTAAACACTTTCTGTAGATAAAATGTATTTTGTTTAACGTATATTGCCTGTATTGTATACCGCATAAGATACCTCAAAACTCATCGATAAGCGCTCGCTTATTTCTAAATCTAAGTGTCAAGCTTCTAATCACATTACAATTATCAAACAAAAATGGGATGAAACGAAACAATCAATATATAAATGCACCCAAACACGTTATGTTTTCAGTATTTATTGACTAATGTATGTGGATCAATTGTCGGTTTCAATTTAACTAGCTGACATCGATCGATAAATGTGTTCAAGTCGAGTCGACAACTAGAAGTCAACATTAGCATTTTGATTTTATTTTTGTTATCGCTTATTGTCTTAAATAGAAACAATAAACCATAGATGTTTGTATATCTGATAGAAGATGTAAAACTGAAAATGGATTCATTGGTCATCACTAGATATATAATACGGGTTGTGTCATAGCATTGCTCACATATAGCTATTGAATATTTCTGCCTTTGATTCGCGCTAGAAAGAGAAATTAGTGTGCAGCAGGGTACGCCACATTCACAAGACAATGCCTCTCCAACACAGATCCCAGGGAAACACCGGTCTATAAAACATTATGCAATGATGGAATGCAAAGGGAATCATGTATGGGAGTAGCGGTGCATGGAAAAGTATGGTCGACCATAAAGAACAACTAAGCATAATTTGGGGGACAGCAAGGGGTAAACATTTAATGGATGTATTACATCACGGAATAAGTCAGTAATAATAGAAGAGAGATATAAGTTGCTACAGGGAACGTCAGATACATAAGACAGTGCCTACATGTCGAAAGAGGGAGGGGAGAAGAACGGTTAAGAAACTGCCCATGGGGATAGGGAATCTTAATTTACATCTTATACATAAATAAAAATAATAACCAAACAGCGATTTACTGTTTGGAAACTGTCAGTAAAAATACCGTGTGTTTAAATTTAACAGCTACATGTAGCTAACCTAACGCTTAACCGCTATACGGCCCTCGATATTCAACATAATTATGCACATGCATTGACTAGGTTAGTATTAATTAACCATTAAAGCCTTAGGCTGAACTTGTTCTCAGTAACTATATTATTTAATTCAGAATGAAAACAAGTATCACATAATCGTAAATAAATTATCTTACGTACATATAATCGTAACTACTGGTGACGGGACGATCATTAAAAAAGGTCAATTTTCCTTCTTACTATCTTTTATACATGTATATATTTCATAACGTCGTAATACAGATTAAGAACGTACTATATAGAGAAGTGGAAGGTTTGGTAATAGCTTTAAGATACTCCTTGGAACAAATTATGTTAGTTCCTGAGCAAAAGTGAATGCATACAACTTCCCAAACACAATACTTAAATACTTTATATCGTCTGTCATATCTTGATATGTTACGTATTGTTTTCTTACTAAATTTCATTAGTTCTTAAAACACTAGTGTCCAGCGTGCAGTTAAAAAGTAGCGAAATATCTCAGTTGATGGCGGTAGTTCTCATTATGTCAGAATTATACCCCTTCGTAATTAACATATTTATCAATTTAACAAACAACTGAATACAGTTACAACTGTTAAGATTGGATGAATTTGGTAAAATAGATCTCCATAAAATTAAGTTTAGTATTTACAGTGTCTAACATAGATTTAGATTCATATTCATATATAACATAGATCTAGTTTCTAATTTTATACATAGTTGATGGATATAGCTATTGAAAAAAAACGGCCTGCATGCTGTATGATAACGATAACCTTGTTTTAGGAGTTCGTATGTAGGAAGAATGTTACGATTGTAAAAATCTTCAAAGTTACAATTGCCTCTTAGAAACTTTATCAGTTGAGATATGTAAATGCCATATATAGTTGATTACGGAATACCAACAGCTAGCGATGGGAATTTTATAATCTCAAAGTCGTAATCATCTCGTTCATCTAAAGTCCAGAAACAAGGCATCTGTGTCCAACTGTTCTGGCTTTCAGACGTTGTCACATACTTTGGGATATCTAAGTCACTCACAAAATGGTAATGTCGTGGAACCATTCTGTCTCTTTTGTGTTGCTAGGTATATGCAAGTATTGTTCAGTTTGTATAGTTTAAATATGAATATTCGTTTCATCTAATTCAAAAGAAAGACATTTTTCAACCATGTACACTTGTATTTGCTGACACATCTAATTCTTATTCTTATCTAATCTGTACTTGTAAATAATGGTAATGCACTTTGTTTATTTTCAGATATTAATGAGTGTGAAGATCGAATCTCGGGCTGCTCAGATATTTGCATAAACGAAGAAGGGTCTTTTCGATGCACGTGTCCTAGTGGATATTTCCTAACTGAAAATAATAAGACGTGCGCGGGTGTGTTTTGTAATTACGAGTAATTCTATAATTTAATTGTAACGTGAGTGCACGGTCATTGGTTGCAGACAAAAAACAGTTTTGTTTTACACTGGGTACAAAAGAGATTTATTTGAGTATAATTGTATAGCGTTGTCCTCGAACGTAACTATATCAGTTAAGGCTAATTTTGTCTAAACGTTTAACTTACCAAAACTGATATATGCAGCAAACATTTCCTTTCAAAGATTTGGCTAAATTGTGTATATATATATGTACAGACATATATATTAATATTTATGCTTGAACAGAATTAGACGAATGCCTGGGTGTGGTATGTCAACATGGAGGAATATGTTCAGATGGACTTAACAAATTTACATGTTTATGCACATCGGGATATACGGGCACCTATTGTGAAACAGGTAAATGCCTATCGTACTTCAGTATGTAGCATAGACTGTTAAAGAAAGCGATATATACAGGGAGATATTTTCCGAATTATTTCAAATGTCTTCTGACGAGAAAAAGCGACTCACTTTTTGCAAGATCAAGATGTATGTGAGCATAACTTTTGAATAAATGAGAAATATACAAACAAAATATAACTACATATAGCAACATCGATGTAATCTGCATACATTTTTTATAGTATCATAACTTATACACTATTTAATAGTAGTGTTTACGTTCAGATATAGACGAATGTGCAACGTACAATGGAGGATGTCAAGACAATTGTACAAACACTGAAGGATACTATTTCTGCAGCTGTTTTGACGCACGTCTGCTTCAAGACGACGGGATTTCTTGCAAAGGAGGTAATGCAAACTTGTCAAACATTGTTTACTTGGGTAAAAGTTTTCACTTGCGTTAACCAACAGGCAAATATCGAAGTTTGCTTGAGAAAAGAGATTTTATTGGCTTACGAAGGTTAGGAAGGTGATAAAATCGAATTATATATCTTGTTCAGGTGATCTTAGAAATGATCTAATTGTATGATTTGATGATTACTATGACACCTTGACATACATTGATTGCCAATTATTACTATAAGTACATTTAACTCCTTTGCAAAATAAAAAAGGCCTTATTTGTTCTTATTAAATACTCTACCAGCTTAGGTGAGATGAGATGTCTATTAATAGCATGCACTGTTAAGTCCATGATAGAAACATGAAATAAAACAGAATAATCACGCTTGGGTTGAGTTACAGATGTTGATTTTATCTAATATTGTTTTTGACAGCTGACGATGACAAAACTGTCTTTGAGAAATATTCTATACCTCGCCAACTACTGCCAAACCCATGCTTTGAAGTTTTTCTGACGCGTTGCAACGAAGGGAGAGAAATAGAAATCAGACTCACGTCGACATCTGAGTGGTATACATTGCTAACTGATCAAAGTGTCTTTTACACACTTGGTATTTCCTTCGTAAAAATAAACTCATTTTCGTTGCCTGTTTCACTACAAGGTATCGAAGTGTCACTGACAAGTACTTCGTTTGAACTTCGGCATTATGTGCGTTTTAATTCTAGTGAAGGTATATTGAAAGGTTCGAATTCGACCTCACCAGATTGTGAAGCATTTGCATTCGTGCAATCAGATATGTTTGATTTCATTTCTGCAGACTCATTTTCAAAGACGCTACTTTGGTCTCTATTTTCACAACTTCCAAAATGGTTAGATTTTGGAAAATCTAATCATTCCGCAATAGCTATTCAAGATATGAAGGCTGATCTCGTATATGGACGTAACATTGATAACATGGTGGAATGCAAAGGTGCACCTGTTATTGATAGTCACCTTTACTCGGTGTTCCGTTTCAACACTGGATTTTCTCTCAAAATTCTCGGCGCTGAAATAGACTTTCCATCCCTACTAGAGGCTAGAAAATTCTGCATCATTGCTGATATTTGCAAGAACACTGGGGGCACCGTATTTCTGATGATACCGGAAGAGAGCCGCGATCTGCTGCTTGAATTGTCTGTTTTCAAGTCTTTAAAAGATGATTTGAATCTCCATGTAAAGCCAAGAGGAATAGGACTGTCGTTTGTTGATGGTGTAAATGTTGGCTACGACCAGAGTTTTATGACCCTATGGAACGGAGACCAAATGTTCAAATATCCGTGAGATTTTTTTGTACATTGCTTCTTAAGCCCGCCCGGCTAGCCCGGATGTTAAAGCGCTAATCTGTCACCTTGCTGATCTGGGTTTGATTTCCGGGTTATGCAGGTTATGTTATTCCGTGACATTGGTTTCGGTCATGTCTTCCACATGTGGATTAACAAGTAGCTTGCGGAAGAGCACGATAGTACTGTTAGATAATTGATACCTGGAAAGCTGGTTAGGACAATCGCCGTCGTATATATTACTGACTTTGTTTTGAAAACTGCTCCAATCCTGGTATAAATACATTATGTTTTATAGAAGGTATCCAAACTATGCTTCAAATCCATCCTTTCTTGTAGCAAGTTTGATCATAATACACGACAGCCTTTTGTGAATACGACTAAACGTATTTCATCAATATGTTTGGTAAACTATGCCTTGTCTGGTTCCCGTTTGGCTAAACATTCTCAGGAATATTTTGTGCAGTACCTGTATAACATTTTCGACTTTTATTTCACGCTTTTATTGAGCGGTTTCTGTGTGATTTTTATGCATAATTTCTTTATTGATTTAGTATTCAGTACGCTGATTTGTGGATTGGAAGTGACTTGGAGATGAATTTTGACATTTTAAATGTTCAAGGGAGTGCCGACATATTTATTAACATACCCAGTGTCGAAACAGTATGTACGATTAATAATAACGAAATTGCTGCATTGACAAGTTAAAATTTCCCGATTCATTCCAATGATAGTTAACCATTTGATAATAATTGAAAATAGACACTAGCTTGTAACATTTTTCGCTTACGGATATGATTTGTGACAAAGAACGTCTAATAGTATGTAAATCACAATTCGTAGCGGTTGTTCAGTTGACTGGGCATTTCCTTTTCTCTTATTTCTTCCTTACTCCTCATTACTGACAATAGGTTATATGTATACTGTACTTTCGACATGCAAGTCTTCGTCAAGTCGTTTTTATTCTAGCTGATGTGTTATTATGCCGCAATTGAATACAATAATCTATTAAAACATTACAGATAATCACATCGATGTTTCTGGATGAGTGGAATGGTCTGATTGATTTACATATGTCTGTTGCGCCTACATTTCGATTCAAACTCTTTAATCAAGATTATGCAATAACATTCAACATTGCGACGGCTGATGTAGGCGTTTATGTTTCAACTGGAGGCAAGTGTAAAGATTTACGTTAACAAATATATTTCTTATTCACATCATATTGCCATAAAAGTATATCATTGTTCTGTTTTTTCTTGAGAAAAAATGCAAGTTGATGAGTCTGTTTTCTGACACACATACATTTCGCCAGTGCCTTCTATGAAAAATCATAAACTGTATTGATACCTTCATTATAAACAACTACAGCTTCCGTCTCTAGTAAAGTCCATCTACCTTAGGGATCTTCAGTAAAATGATGTTCATGTATCACATGTCACTAAAGCTTAACTTGATTTGAATCTTACAATCATTACTTACATAAAACTGTATATTCCAAGGAGAGGTGCACTCGAATTTTTTAGTGCGAATGGTCTACAATTTTTGGAGGTGTGCCTCTTGCTATATTTGATGGACCTTTGCAATGACTGCATACGTACTGAAATTCTCGTACCAGTGTCCCTGAACTAACATTTCATATACCATATATTTTAAACCGATCAGTTGAGTCAATTGAGTCTTATATGTTCGAGAACGGTCATATATGCCAGCAGTGGCTTGAAAACGGCATAGAAGACGGAATATGGCAGGTGAATGCTCTATTTACAGTCAATCGCCGCGTGTAGGTCTCGTTATTGTTTATAACCTCTTATTTTGTCCACGACAGGGGGTTTTAGCACGCGTTTCTTTTTATATTTTGCAATTTAAGACATTTGGTAAGCTTGCATTGGGTTAATTGAACATATAGTTAATCAACTTTATTTGACAGTCTCATGAAGGTGTCAAAAATAAGTTCATTTTTCCCAGCAGCAACATAATGGGTGTGAATAATTTCGTCTCATACTGCAAGTATAATCATGCTTTGTCAATGAGATTTTATCTGAAATGCGATACATAGTATCAACGCCAGTTTAGACAATTTTATATTATTAGAATTACAGGTTGTTGACAGGGTATATGAGGGATATAATGTGTGCCATATTCAAAACGTATTATTTTTAAAACATATCGGGAATTACTTGCTGGAGATCAAATTATTTTACTTCACTCGAAAGTATATTGCCTGTATTGTATACCCCATAAGGAACCTCAATATACATGGTAAAGCGCGCTAGATTCTAAAATAATTTTAACCTTAAAAAACATATCGTTTTGAATATTAATACAAGCACACATGTTATACTTTCAATATTTATTGACTCATGTATGAAGATCAATTGTCAATTTCTAGTAACTTGCGGACACCAAGCGATAACAGTTTTCAAGTCGAACCGTCAGCAAAAATGGTCATGAGGCGCATGAAAGAGAAATTAGTTCGCACATCATATACCCTGTCAGCTCAGTGTATATATAATACTATACGCGAGCAACCAATGAAATTACTGCAGTATTATAAAATAATATATACAATGTATTATATTTAATATATTTCAATCCAGAAACCTAGATTTATACATGTACACTTTAAGTACATGTCTGCAACATTTGGGTTGCTGTGATTAGTATAATTATGTTCTTTTATTTGTATAATGGAATTGAGCATTGTGTTTTCTGATAACATCATAACATCTTCAATAAAAATTGTAATCTGTAGGTTCCAACCGAAATTGGTGCGGCGAGACTGGCACTCCGGCCGGTTTATACTTTTCATTACTGATAGAAGTGAATCCATTTACTGACATTCCAATATTAGGGGAATGGTTATTTTCGAATAACCATCGATTGTATGGATTTGTTTCGAAAGATCCAGGGCTGAATGCGGTTAATGTTCAACAATTCTCGGATGAAATATTTGAAATCAGCTCATTAGTAAATGGCACAATAGCTATAATAAAAACAGCACTCACTGACTTCAAACTTATTGGTAACAACGCCACATCGTCACTGTTGGAAAGCATTACTCAGGGCCTCCGTTTAATGCAAGTGATAGTTGACGTAGATTTAAATGATGGTTGGAATGATGTACATGTTAAAAACATAATATCTTCTATTGAAAGATTGATTGGAGTATCAACAGACATAAAACATATTTTGAAACAGTTCATTGACGGAGTTGAATTTATTGCAAGAGAAAGTACGCAACCTCTCGTTGGCAGGCTCAATACAGCGATCGGACAAATCCAGACCTTCATTACGCATACTTTGAATTCCATTACAGATTCAATCGTGAAAGATATAGGCGAGTATACAGATTTTGGATTTAAGTATTATACAGATATTGTAATACTTGGTTCGAAACTTGGTTCATTTGACATCGAAATAGTATTTTCCGAAGGTAATTTATTCCACTGCAGTCGATTTGACAAAATAGCTGAGTTTTTAGATGGCGAAGCTGCTGTCAGATTTACAGGAAGAGCTTCAAGAACAAAAAAACTGGGTAAATTTCTAGAGTGTGAACTAGGTTTTGGAATTGGTGGTGCATTTGCGATGAATTCTCATAAAATGATACTTCAGATAGAAACATTCATTGTCATACTTGGCATTAGGGTTACCAGGGACATTTTTATAACATCTGGTGGTGGTTTATATAGTTATCTTGAAGGAAATG
This sequence comes from Mactromeris polynyma, assembly GCA_032209605.1. Classification (NCBI taxonomy): domain Eukaryota; kingdom Metazoa; phylum Mollusca; class Bivalvia; order Venerida; family Mactridae; genus Mactromeris; species Mactromeris polynyma. Next base: position 512,204 of record JASFXZ010000028.1, read on the forward strand.
TTTGGGACGTATTTTTTGCGCAGATTGACGTTTCAGCCGAGCTTGGAAAAGAATGGTATGAAATGACATATGTTGTAGAAGGTCGTTTTGTTGGAAATGCTAGGAACAAACGTCAGATACAAACGCGCAGTGAAACGTTTCAGGATACCTATGTTGATGCATTGAAGAAGGTGGTCAGCTTGATATCAGACGATGCTCAAAAACGTTTGACTGTAGTACAAAAAGAATTAACTAAAGCTCAGGGCTGGTTGACGATAGCTCAGAATTGGCTTGATGAAAGAACGGCAGACCTTATAAAAGGCAATCGTGCATTTGACAATGCTATATCTGCACTGGAAAATAAAAAGCAAGCACTTGAAAAAGCCAAAGTCCCTTACCAAAATGCAGTTAACAAATTAAAGGCTGCCCAGAAGACTGTTGATAACCTTTGTAGAATTCGCAATTGTCCAAGGGTTTGTATACCAGGGATCCAGTGCAGAATATGTCATAAATCTATATGGGGTGTACGAATTCCATATCCGTGTTGCAAGTTTGTAAGGTGTATGATTAGTTTTCCAAGCCCATTTTGCCTACTTGCCAATGCCGTATGTAGGGTATTAAGAGCACTTGCATACATAGTTTTGGAAATTGCAATTGCATTTGTAAGAATACCTATGATTGCATTTGACATCGCTCAAGCCGCATTAACAGTGGCACAGACTGTGGTAGATATCTCACGAGTGGTTTTGAAAGTTGCTGAAGGAATTCTTCTTATCGCTCAAGCGGGTCTGGAGTTTGCAAAATACAGATTAGAAGCTGCCAAACTTGTATTAGAAGCTGTTAAATTCGTTATAGGTGAAGCAGCAAAGGTCATTGAATTGGTTATTGAATATGGCGTACGGAATCTTCTGGACGCGAGAAACTGTGGATTTAGGGTTGAATTGTCAACAACAGATTTACCGGTTTTTGATGTCTCATGTGAAGTCAATGCATTTCGTCTTGGATGGAAAAAAGTTCAACTGACAATTAATTTTAAAAACATATTACAAAGTATCTGGCAGGCCGCCCGAAAAACAATAACTGCACTTATGGACACTCTAACCAGTGTATTTAGAAGAAAGCGCAGAGCTATAGAATTTGAGACAACGTCTAAAATCTACAGGCTGTTACGATTAATACGTCAGACAGATGCGTTTAACGACACTATGGATTTTACTAAAGAAAAACAAACGTTTAACAAGAGCGAAGAATACAACGCTGCAGATCGTATGAGAACTTTCCAAGAAAAATGTCAAACAATAGAAAAATTACAAGACTTCCTACAATCTGCCTTTAGAGCTTTGCAAATTACCGTGAATGATTCATTGTCTTATCTGGGTGATATTCATTTGGTTAAAGACGAACTACTGCATTATAATGCTACTGAAACAATTGTGGACAATATAACAGCAGAAGATATTGGTATCAGCACTGAGTATGCTGCAAAGGATTACAACATAACATACCAAGACGTAGACAAGGCGATGGAAGACACAAAATCAGGCTTCATTGACGACCCTATTATTCTGGAAATTAAAAATGCTGCGAAGAATTCATTGCATACAGTAATGTTGAAATGGAAACAAAAACTATTGAATCCATAGACTTCGTGAATATTTGGTTCACAGCGATGAATAATTTATCGAGGGATCATTTTAGTGACAATGAATGTAATGGCTTTAGAGATTGCATATTTTATACCATTACTTCGTTTTATGTTCTCTACGAAGCTGAGGATTTCCCAAATTTATCAGCAGTGAGAGATTCTATTCTTGATTTGGATAGCATAGTCATAGAATCCTTTCAGAATGAGACATTAACACTTACGGATACAGCCATTTCAATGGAATACATTGTCAATGAAATCTCTAAAATTACAGAAATGAACCCATTCTGCTCAGAGGCTCCAACTATAAATAAACATCCAAAAAATGTTACAATACTGTTAGGATCCAACGCCACGTTTAATTGCTCGGCTGTTGGAAACCCGGTACCTCTTTACTGGTGGTACAAAAATGATGCCTTAGTAATGGAAGAACGAACATGGACAATTACCTTGAATAATATTACCGAAGAGGATCATGGTATAAAAATGAATTGTGTGGCAGGTAACATTGTTGCCAATATTACATCCATGGATGCCTTTTTGCTAATTGCCAAATATGGTAAGTATTATTGTCAATGTATGTATAAATATGTTTAGTTTTTGAATCAACATTTGTTTAGAAGACTATATATTGTTTACACAATATGTAAGGTTCGACTATTTGCGATTTTGTTTTTTTGCTTACCATTTCATTCTTTTGCTTAGGCGCTTCTCAAATCAATCAAAACTGACGATAGTACTAAATAATTAATAGGTAGTGTTTGAGTCCTATGGCCAAATCTGTTTGCCATATAAATAGGTATATTTCACTTCTGTGTGCTACATGTAACTTTTTAATTATGCAATTTAGCGTTGTGCGAATTGACTTTGAGTTTTCAGACTTACACTGAGGATACATATCATATTTTGTGTTAATGTGTTATTATAAATATTCTATGTTTGATATTGGTATATTTCAAGATATTGACGAATGTGAAGCAGACAATGGTGATTGCGAGCATGGTTGCGTGAATACTGTAGGCTCATATGAATGTATCTGCCCAGATGGTTACATGATCAATGAAACCGATGGACATAGATGCTTAGGTATGTCAGAAAATAAAAACCAGTTATGATGAAATAATTTATTACCATTTATGCTGACTATCAAATTGTTGTGGTTCCATTTATGTTGGATTTGGTGATGTTTCACTGTCTTAAACAAATCATGTCAAAAAGATACAAGCGGTGTATTTGTTTATTAATTATGAACACATTTTACAATTACAAAAACGTTAATGATATGTCATGTTTTCTTTGGAAATTCTTTCAAATGTATATCCTTGTTCACTGGAATATACATGTACGCTGTTCTTATACATGTGTAACCGGTGTTTATATCAGAATAGTATATTGATCTATAGTACATTGACCGCGAGCAGGTGTATGAACTGTCAGGTCTGGTCCAAGTCAATTTCGGATAGAAAATGCACTAGTGCGTATAGCTATAGCAGATTCTATCAAAACAAAATCGCGATAGTTTGTCCGTCAACAGTATGTACAAACACAAACCTTTCGATACACCTTTTTTGAAATGTAATGGTCCATGTTATATGTTCATGCGATCGTGGTTAATAAAACAGCACTATACCTTTATGCGATTCGACTTTACGATGCAGGCATCAATCTAGGTTGATATGGTCAGGTTAGTCTCACACTAAGGGTTAGCTGTATTATTACCCTGATAAACAATAGTATGTGCAAACTTTTAACACACCATTTGAGCCTATTTGTTCTTTAAGCATTAATTAGCTTGAAGAGACCATCAGTCAATCAGTTATTAAATACATTATTTAATGTAAATTATATTAATTAGACACGGATGAGTGCCTAGGGATGTTTGGTGAAGTTAGATGCGAACAAGTTTGCAATAATTTCATTGGCGGATACAACTGTAGTTGTTACGAAGGGTATAGCCTAGATGGCGATGGACATTCATGTAACGGTATGTACTTCAAGTTATTTTAAGAGGACTATCAACTTATGAAATTAAGTAAAACGTTTTACATCAGACATCCACTATGATTACAAAATAAACAGTTGAACAAATTGTTGAAATGGATGTTTTTAATTTGATTTTCATTTCTTAAAGAGAACTTTCAAGACTGCATTGAACAATGATACACTATAGTTTCCTTTTTGATGTCTAGATATTGAAGAATGTGCCATTGATAATGGTGGATGCGACTATCAATGCATAAATTATGATGGATCATATCAATGCATCTGTAATGAAGGCTATATTGGCAGTGGTAGCTTTGGTCAATGTAAAGATGTAAATGAATGCGACACAAACAATGGTGAATGCGAACAAAACTGTACCAACACGGATGGCTCCTTCTTGTGCGAATGTCTGGCAGGATATGAGGTAGACACTGATGGCCAACATTGTAATGATGTAGACGAGTGTGATGAGGACAACGCAGGATGCGAGCACCTTTGTGTCAACACAGCCGGTACGTTTAACTGCGTGTGTTCTCCGGGCTATATTCTTGAACACGATTTATATCAATGTTCGGACATAAATGAATGTGAGGAGAACAACGGTGGTTGTGAGCACCAATGCAGCAACACCCTTGGTTCATTTCTGTGTGATTGTGATGAGGGATTCAACATTGATGCTAATGGCTTCGATTGTACCGATATTAATGAATGCAATATTGACAATGGAAACTGCAGTCAAACATGCATCAATACATTGTCGTCCTTTTCATGTGCGTGTAATGAAGGCTACGACCTTGCGCAAGACGGCTTCTACTGTTTTGATAATGATGAATGTCAGGCAAATAGTTCGCTCTGTGAACATCAATGCACAAACACAGACGGATATTTTACATGCAGCTGCTGGAATGGGTATACACTAGCCATTGACGAAAGAAATTGTTTAGATATTGACGAATGTTCAACAGACAATGGAGGCTGTGAGTACGAATGCACGAATGCAGCCGGCACCTACGCCTGCTCTTGTCCCGAAGGACATATCTTAGCTGATGACGGTTTTCACTGCATGGATAAAAACGAATGTGCTGATAGCAACGCCGGTTGTGAACACCTATGTACCAATAATCAGGGTTCATTTGAATGCAGCTGTTATTCCGGCTATGACTTAACTGTCCAGTCACAGTGCATCGATATTGACGAATGCAGTTCTATGGAACACGGATGTGATGATCTCTGCATAAATACCGAAGGAAACTATGAATGTAGTTGCTCTTCAGGCTATTTCCTCGCAGATGATCATCATCAATGTTCTGACGTTGACGAATGTGAAACTAGTAATGGTGGCTGTGAACAACAATGTATAAACACACAAGGCTCATTTCTTTGCGGTTGTGCCGTGGGATACGATCTGCATTCCAATGGTCTCAAATGCTCAGAAATCGATGAATGTCATTCAAGCAACGGAGGATGTGACCAACAATGCACCAATGTAGAGGGAACATTCAGATGTTCCTGTCAATCAGGGTATATCTTAGCTGATGACGGTTTTCACTGCTTGGATATAGACGAATGTGCTGATAGCAATGCAGGTTGTGAACACCTATGTACCAATAATCAGGGCTCATTTGAATGCAGTTGTTTTTCCGGATATAAACTCATTGGACAGACACAGTGCATCGATATTGACGAATGCAGTTCTACGGAACACGGATGTAATGATACCTGCATAAATACCGATGGAAACTATGAATGTAGTTGCTCTGCAGGCTATATTCTAGAAGAAAATCATTATCAATGTTCTGACGTTGACGAATGTGAAACTAATAATGGTGGCTGTGAACAACAATGTATGAACACTCAAGGCTCATTTCTTTGCGGTTGTGACGTGGGATACGATCTGCATTCCAATGGTCTCAAATGCTCAGAAATCAATGAATGTCATTCAAGCAACGGAGGATGTGACCAACAATGCACCAATGTAGAGGGAACATTCAGATGTTCCTGTCAATCAGGGTATATCTTAGCTAATGATGGTTTGCACTGCTTGGATATAAACGAATGTGCTGATTACAATGGCGGTTGTGAACATGATTGTAGTAATAACGATGGATCGTTTCAATGCAGCTGTCGGTCTGGGTATGACCTCATTGAAAAAATAAAATGCGTCGACATTGACGAGTGCAGTCCAAAATTTGACAGTTGTGACCAAAACTGTAAAAATACGGACGGGTCGTTTTCTTGTTCTTGTAGAGAAGGTTTTTTGTTAAATAGTAATGGTTTCAGCTGCAACGACGTTGATGAGTGCAGTATTAACAAAGGTGGATGTGATCAAGGTTGTACAAACACTGATGGCTCGTTTTATTGTAATTGTAATGCCGGCTTTTTGTTGGACACTGACGGATTACAATGCAACGATATCGATGAATGTCATGTTAACAACGGGGAATGTGAACATGTGTGTCTGAATAAAGTAGGGTCATTTAAATGTGCTTGTAATAGTGGTTTCATATTGGAAAGCAACAAAAAGCAGTGTACAGACATCGATGAATGCAGTGAAGGTAATGGTGGATGCAGCCATCGTTGTGAAAATGTACCAGGTTCCTATAATTGCCTATGTAATGCTGGTTTCTCACTCAATGACGACAACTTATTATGTCAAGATATAGACGAGTGTAAACTCAAAAACGGTGGATGTCATCAGAAATGTGCCAATACAATTGGATCTTTTCATTGCGATTGTGAACCAGGATTCAAGCGCTTACATCAAGGCCATGTTTGTCTGGGTATGCAACTATTTCTTTATCGATAAAATCTTCCATGATATATGTATACTCATTATGTATTGATACGTCATTATGTAGTAGTTATGCCAAGACGAACACAAAATATCGTTAAAGTTATATAATAGCTTAGAAGGCCACTAATAACATTTAGATTCTCGTAATTCACTTTCAACGAAGACGATGTTTTGTGCCGGCTGTTTATATGTGAGGGCAGTAACTAGATACTTAAATGATATGAATATCTCCATAACAACATCATTTGGAAGTTCCAACTGTTTACGTATTTGGAGGGTTTGTTTTTCATGTGGAGTTAAAATAAAAGTGCAGTTTTACAACTAGACAAATTGACATCGTTGATGAAGAGAGTTTGATACTCAAGGGAAAGGCACAGTCGGGAAGTTGCAACCTAGTTTGTATTTTTTAAAGTGTCATCTTATCAGTTATCACTTCACAGGTCAAGGTGAGAAAAGTTTCGATACCAATGTCACGATCAACTTCGTTTCCATTCCTAAGACTAGAAAGAAGCGTTCTGAGGGTTTAACAACCAATGGGATCCAGCAGTCTGTAAGTTTTGGTTGTTTTAATAGCAAATATATTCTACTATAAGTCAGTTTTCATTTTATATTGATATTTTTATTGTCTTTTATCTTAAATTATCTGCTTTAAGTGCACATATCTTCAACTTAAAGTTATTTTGTCCCCTTAAGTGTTATTGTAAGTTGCAAAATTGTGTTTAAAGATGTGACGGCTACGACGATGAAGATGATTGTATTGATTGTATAAATTAATTTGTTAACACGAAATGAATTTTTTTGTAAAATAATTTCGAAAATGCTCATGGTTGTATGATGTTGAAATATTCTTCGATTTGTATTATCAGATACTTTGTATTCCAGCTTGAGGCATTTTATAACAAGCACACATCTATAGATGTGAAAACGTTTGTACAGTCATTAAGGTAAATCATATTTCAATAGTGTTTTGAATAAATGTAGACCAAATAACGAAGAAAGGAGGTATTTCCTCATAATATCATCACTTTCTATTCATATTTAATTATCGCTTCATTCCTTCGTCTTCGGAAACTTAATGTAGTGTGTTATTAAACCTATTTATCTAACTATTATTCAACTTTTCAGTCACAATGGATGCCAAGTCGCTGAGGGCATATTTTAGTTATAGTCGAATGATTACTAAATAATATTATGGATCTGCTAGAATATTTCATTCACCAAAATATCTGCGACTAATAACCATCTTGTCTTGCTCAGACGGTAGAGCGCATGACAACTGATACATTGGGTCTTCGATAGCAGCACCATCAAGGCGTTCACTGAAACATCTTACGATATTTAAGTTCCATAGTTGGTTGGCGTTTAGAAGTATTGAGCATAACATCATATTAGTACATATTAGCCCACCCGGTTAAATAAATGGGTAGAGCACTCGACTTCCTATATGATGACCGTATTTTCTAACCCCGAGTTTTATCTGTGACAATACATCCGACAGATAAGACGTACAAACGTATTTCTCCTACATGTCTGTTTCATGTGAATAGGTCGGTGAACGGGAACAAATGTAAATTAGACTGACCTTATAAGATGACTGATACATGTACAATGTGCATGTAACGCACACACGACAAGTTCAAAATTAATGATCATCGAATACCAATAAAATACCGTATTCAACAGCTACGATTATTAACACAAATTGAGTTTTACAGGACTATGGAAAACAAGGTGGAGGCGAACTATACAGTTGTGTATGACGAATCAGATTCAGCACATTTGACGACAGCCACCATGGATCTTTCTTCGGGTACACAGTTAAAATTCAATGGAGCCCCTGTTGCCGCCCGGTCTTGTAAGCATAAATATACATTTAACTCAGTCTCAGTACTAGCTCATTTTAAAACTTACATAGTCCTAATATACTTCACTTCACGTGTATTTAATCAACACATTGATATTTAAGGGGAACATGAAGTTGAGTTTAAGCAAGGTTGTATAAAGGCGTTCTCGATTAAATTTTCGTAAATTATTACTGTAATTATTTTGTGTATATGCTATTTGCTGTTAAATTGAAAATGATACATTCTGTGTTAATTTACATTAAATGTTGGACTTAGATTTGCCTGAAAACGTAACAAATGAATGTCATGTGTTAGAAAGAATAATGGAAGGGTGTGAGGAAGGACATCGATGTGAAGTAACAACTGAAGGTCCTTCATGTCTGTGAGTTTAATTTATTCTTGATTAACCTATACACCAATATTAAAATGTAACATACAATAAGTCTCATTTGAAATAAATACTACTTTCAATTTGATTTGTTTGAATTGAAATAAAAATGGCAATCTTCCGTCAGGGTAAAAGTAGCAATTTTATGAATTAATGATTTAACAATTCAGTATCGTTTTTCTGCTTGGTGAATGTAAAATATATTCAGTTGCTATAATTTTAATTGCAGTTTGATATTATATTTGTAATTGTTTGTTGTTTTGAAGATGTATGTTTTGTGTTACTATTATTTCAGGCTGGTGGAGAAAGATCCGCCTAGATGTAAGTAAACTAAGTTGCTAGTGTGATTAATCTGAATATTAAACATTGACAGGCCCACACACCTCATTTGCATACGCGTATCAATTCATTCAGGGTCGATTATTATTGAAGCATTATGTTTATTTTGGTTACTATAGATCAGTGTCAACTTCCGATCAAAATCAGTACTAGTACTGATAGTCAGACTTACACTTGGAAATGTACTCCTGTATTGTTATAACATTAAATTCTTATACAATTTGGCAAATAATCTATTTTGAATTTTAGTTTTGATTTGTAAGTAGCACGCTATCATGCAACATCTTTTACTAAAATCGTCTCCACAACAAGGCTATACATGTATGTTTGAGGAAGATCGTGTATTTTAGTCAGATAGCGGTTCGTTTACTAATGTCTTGGTTTGGAAATTGCTATATTACAATGAGTTCGTCGCTGACAACCATTAACAAAGGTTGTATCATTAGTATTTTAGAATAAGTAATATCTGTCCATATTACAGTGCTATACAATTCGCTTGACAGATCATGCAGCTTGCACTATTATTTGTGCACACATTGTTTTCGATTTTTGTACTGGTACTCATGTGTGTTCGTATTAATCAGTAGATCATCACCCGTATACTGTGAAAAGCGACTACAGAATACCGTTTACGTGTGCTTTATTATAACATGCCTTCTTTAAGCGAATGACAATTATGTCTGAAGAGAGTCACTAAGCTCAAAGAGAACCAGTCCAATGTTGTTGAAGCGATATATTTATGAAAGGAACGCTTCAGAGTCTTAGCATACCTCAGATGTTCACAGCGCCTTTACAGTACTTTTATGCAGACAACTCACATGATACAAAGGCAAATGCGGTATAACAATGTATGAATTAAAATCCGGCTAGTATCAGTATCACTGTTTAAATGTATTAGTTTAAAGTTTATGTTTTAATTCACAGCAAACTACTTGGTGTTTGTCGTACCCACAAGCGGAGTGTTTATTTTGTGTGTGATTGTGGCATGTGTAGCATGTTGTGCTATACGAATAAGAAAACAAAGAGAGAAGAAAAACAAACGGTAGTTTTATTTTTAAATTCTAAGCAACCGCGACCTATCCATCTTTGATGTGAAAAGTGAAAGTTATAATAAATGCTCGAATCTTTGCATTGCGGAGAGGCACGTTTAAGGCCCGTTACTGTACGCTACTGTTCACTTATGCTGAATATAGTTATATCATGTTAACGTAAAATGGATGTTTGTGGTTCTTGTGTAGTATATTAGTAGTTAGTCAGTAAGAATGACGATCCTAAGTAAAAGCCGTGGCTACACTAGAGAGCTATGTTTTTAAAGAAAGAAAATATCTGGAAAAGAAAGCAGCATATTTCGATATTGTGATAAGATTTCGTTTTATTGTCATTTTAGGAAAGGTTCTGCATTGCAAAGACGGAGTGGTTTCTTACCAGGATCAACTGGTGGTAATACATTCTAACATTTGATTGTCATATATTATCAACATTTAAATGTATTCTAATGCTATAAAGGATGAGATAATCTATTGAAAAAGGACATATACTCAGTAGTAAAATAACAACAATACTTGTAATAATGATAGTAATGCCAGTATTTAAATACCATACCATGTGGAGACATTCATTACATGTATATATACGATAAAATAGCATTTTGTTGTTGAATCATGGCCTTCAGTTGTCTGCCGTATAGTGCTTATATGATACAAATATATTTCGTTTCTTTAGTATACTTGTTAGCGAAAATTTGGATAGAAAACTGATAATTATTCTTGTTTAACTACTTTAATCTGGACCATTTTGTCAAAACGAGTAAATGATGCTTCAAAAATGAAAACGAAGTTGTTGTTATTAGTACTCTGCAGGGGCGTAGGGGGTGTATGTGTTTTGTGGACTCATAAAACAGCCGAAGTGAGGCCGCTGTGGCCTGCAGGTCCAGAGCTGTTGCGATGTGTAATACCTCTGGAGAAAATGGCTTTTGTAAAGCGCGAACACGCGATTTAAGATAGTTTAACAAATGAATTGGCAAAGCAAAACATATCGGGAAAGTCTGTATACTTACAAGCCTGCTTTACATATAGGTGTCAATGTGCCTGACATGTCCCCTTAATGTTGAGAGTGTGCCAACTTGGTATTTGTAATCAAGTTTTATGACAGGAATATAAACTGATATACATATTGCTAAGACAGCAATGAATGGTTACTTATATAAATGACAAACACTAGAATACCTAGTACACACCGCCCAAAGTTATAACACATGTCAGCTTACAGCAGGCTAACATGAAGCGATCGTTTTTGTTTTAAAAAACAAATTAAGCGGTTTAGTAACATTGATTGATAACAACGTTTGATATGTGACCGAACGTTTTCATTTTGAATCTGTAGAAGATTACTGAAGTGAATTTAAGCAAACATTACAAGCATTTCTTAACTGTGTAATAATTGTCTTTTTCAGTTATGGCTCCTCGTGCAAATCTTAGTAACTGGGAATATGGAGGTATATTTTTATCATCTGTAGTATTTTCAATATTTTGCCCTGATTTTGTCCAATGTAACAGGCAAGTTTAGGTATAAACGTTTGCATTAGTCTTTTTTTCTAAGTATTTAATACCATAACCTTATTCACAAACAATTTAAGACTGAAACTCACACTTAGACCTTGTTCCGCCTACATTGTGATAACATTAAAATGTTTATACATATGGGCAAGGTATATACTGGGTAACAGCACTTATTCCGACAAACCTTCATTCATTTTGATTTATTGAAAGTCTGAGAGTCAGTGTTAAATAGTTTGTAAATAAGGCCCACTACGCCTCCTACCATTACACATGGTTATACCAAGCACCAACTGATATACGTACAACTGATTATATTGACATCATAACAATTAAGGGTAACAACAAATGTTGCTAAAAAACGTTACAGTTAGATCTTTCAATACATATAATTTTCTCTTTTCAGAATCGCCTTTTAAACATTAGTGCTTTGGATTCTTCATGGAATGACAGCGTGATATAATTGAAACTTATACGTGAAATAGACAATGTTATTTAGTCGGAACATATTTTTATATTTCTTATTTGTACTCAAACATATATTTATTTCTTTTATTACTATATCATCTGTATATATAAATAGAAATACGTGATATAGACAATGTTATTTAGTCGGAACATATTTTTATATTTCTTTTTTGTACTCAAACATATGTTTATTTCTTTTATTACAATATCATCTGTATATATAACAGCATTGTTCTATGTGCATTCTTGTATTCTTAGTTTATTTACTTTGTTGTCGTAGTTTTAATTACAAGCTCAACTGTATTTTTTCACATTGTAAAAACGTTGATAATATTGTTAAATTGTTCAATCATTCTAAAGACATTATGATACCAATATCAAGGTTAGGTAGATAAAATTTATCGGTTCAATGACTTTTGTTTATTATACAAATTTGTAATAGTATGTAGAAGTCAACAATGAGTCTATATTTTCTTTTTTGAGTCCTTTTTTCTTGGTTGAACAAGAAATGTAACATCTTCAGAGAAACACTCTCTTGAGCAACAACCACTTTCAACTACAGTTTGTAGACGTACATTACATTGTATGGATGGTTTACCTTCAATAAATAAAAGTTTCTCTTTTCAGAATCGCCTTTTAAATATTAGTGCTTTTGGATTTGTCCTGGAATGACACTTATACGTGAAATAGACAATGCATTTTAATCGGAGCATTTTTTGTTTTCTTTTGTGTACTCAAACATATGTTTATTATGTATTACTATATCATCTGCATATATAACATCACTGCTCTATGTGATTTCTTGTATTCTTAGTTCATTTACTTTGTTGTCGTAGTTCTAATTTTAAGCACAACTGTATTTTTATTCACTATATTAAAGTCTTGATACTATTATTAAATTGTTCAATCATTGTAAAGCCACAATGGTACCAATAGCAAGGTAGAAAACGTATAATTTAATGGTTTGTTGACTTTTTTTGATCATACAAATTTGTAATTTTGTGTATTATTCAAAAATGTATTCTAGATTTTCTTTCTTTTTAATCCTTTTTTGTCGGATGCTCTCTTGAGCAAAAACCTCTTTCAACAACAGTTAAACTTTTTCTGTGGTATGCATTTGCCATGAATTTAACATATCTAGAGAAACAACAAAAGAACAGACTTTAAAGGGGTATAGTTCTTGGCCCGGTATTATAACGGATAATTACACTCAGCACTCAAATCTCAGATTATAAAATTTAGTGTTATGAGTCAGAAAGTGACTCGTATTTAGTTTGAAAAATGTATAATACTATTAAATGAGTGCTGAATATTCGTTGTGACCCTCTTTCTTTGTGATGCCAGTGTGAAATGGGCTAAGGGAGTAATTATTACGTCTGAGTGCGAAGTGTGGTACTAAACACAATAATCACTCCCATATATCATAAGCTAAAATGTCAAAGAAAATGGAAGGAAAGGAATGTTCAACTCTCTTTTGACACGTTCATGCAATTTCCATGAACTCATTTCCACTACTATACCACTAAGAATACATTTGAGTGCTGAGTGTAAACATCCGTTTTAATCAAGGGTCCTAGAGATGTTGCATTGCTCCTAATAAATGTCTCTCTAGATGTTAAACATCAAATAATCTGTTTATTTCTTCATTATGTATGCATTGCTAATGTATCTGTTTTTGAAATACTCCTTGTAATGGCGTGTGTGTTGTGTATATTGTACTAAGACAAGGCTCATAGGTGATTATAGATCTACTTATTTAATCGGATGTACATAATTGTAAACGAATACAACAATGTTTTAAGCTAGTACTTAGTGGTTTCAGTCATTATAATATTAATTGTCAAGTTACATGGATTTGTGGTTTCTTATATAAAATTATTCTTTGAAAATCCATGATTATAGTTATACTATTTCATTCATAGTTGCGGGGGCCAACGCACACCTTATATTTAGCCGCGACTCCTACAATTTTGAATTGTTCTGCATATATTGATATAAATACTTCAAGTACTTCTAGTACGGTTAAGTAACTTGCCGTTTAGATTCCCCGCTCTTACGCATTCTGGTAACAAGCCCTCTGTCAGCCGATGGCGTTCATCTCTTAATTAACTTGACAGAAATCTTTGATGTTTGTTCAACTGTATAGATACCAACGGAATATATTTATGTATAGTATGGACACGAGACTTTCTTTCCGAATTGTACAATGTACCACATGAACTTCATGAACCGTTGTATGTATATGAACGGTTGAAATAAAGGCCGGATTGGACGGATCGCTGTGAGCGTCGTCTAATTCTCAGTTCAACATGTATACTGTGACTATTCAAGCGTACGAAGAAACACGATACCAGATTAGAGGCACTTGGACTGAGTGTTAGTGAACACATTTTAATCAAGGTATTCTTGGACATTGACAATTTCTAACATCTAAAAGTGTGGACTTATACCTTACGTTTATTAATTTTTACTAATAGATAGTATCACTATTAATGTTTTGTGAATTATATACACATTAAATGAATAAATACACCTTTTCCAAAATATCTGCATTATCCAAACTATTCCAAGATATAAAGTATACCCTAAACTGTACGTACTAATGTGGTCACATTCACTTTTATAAAATTCAATATCATATAAATATCACATACAAAATCAAATTCTTATTTACAGGTCTCTAGTGAACAAAATCGAAAGATCAAATAATGAGGAAATGTGGTGTAAAAAGAAATTAATCTAATAACCAGTAGTCTTTTAATGCCAACAGTTTGAATGTGAAATTAGAAAATTCTAAATAATGAGCATAAGCACAGGAATTCAAAACGAATGTCAACATAGAGTTGAAATCAAACATACTTTATTGATAAAAAAATGACAACAAATGATTAAATGACAACCAATGTTGATGAGAGGAGGTTTGATAACGTATCAATAAATCACAAAGAAGAATTGTTACGGTCGTTAACTTGATTTACCATTCCAGATTCAGAATAATTGTTTCATGCGAGAATTTAGAGAAGAAAGAGAGCAGATAAACCTTAATTTTGAAGACGCGTTGAAAGTTGTCAATACTTAAATCAAGGGAAGAAATAATTAAAAGGGCACTTAATATGTTTTCAGTAGTGGTTGTTTACACAACCGGAACATAGTTTCTTACATAATAAAAACCGAACACTGGAGCAATAATGAGAATAGTTTTCACCGTTATCGACGTGGAACGTCATAAAGTGTTATGCAAACTTAACATATTAATTGTATCGTATCGTCTTATGTATTAACATATGTTTTATACATTAACATATGGCGGATGTTGTAATTTACTGGTTGGTGTGTTTTCTTCATTAATTATATTAATTTATATATGTGTAAGTTATAGAAAGTACACTGAAGGAAAATATTTTATCTGAACATCATTGAAATTGTGAATAATCCTGGAGGTTATTTGGAGGGATAATAATTTTCTTGGCTTATTGAAAGAACAATACGCAGAAGTATTTAGATTACATTTCATCATAAAGTGGTTAAATAAGCAAGACTCATATGCTTTACAGAAACAAGCAGGACACACTTATAAAACATCATAGAACCAAGTCCAGGTTTTAAACGATCGACCCCTATTGATCTGATGTAAAATGATGGCGTGACATGTTTGTTAGTTGTTATTGATACATATTTTAAAGATATCACAAACAGTGCTTACTGCTACGAAAGATATACTAAGGAAACAAATATTCAATTTTACAGAAGTTAGACCAAACAATTGCACATAATTTATAAATCGTTGCTTTAAGAAGTTTATGAAACAACGAGGTATGCATTAATTTCCTCACCTAATAAATAATGCGGAAGAGTTATACAATTGTGTTTAGAATAATGAGACAACAACGGATCCTTTACAAGATCTGGAGAAGAAATAATGTCTGACACAGTGTTCCAGTTAAAACGGCGTTTTGTGTAAAGCACATCACGTTTGTCGATCACTTTATTTGTTACGAAAAGTAGAAAAATATAAATCCTAGTCGATTTTTGAAAATGCGTGTGTCTCCGAGGATTTGTCAGCTTGATTCAGATTAAAATGCGTGTGGCACACGCGCAATGCGTGTGACTTTACAGGTTTGTAAGAGGTAGTGTTTATTTATCACAAAGAATATTACAATGTACATATAATGTGACTAAAAGTAATGAAGTAGACACTTCGTACAAGCACATCCCGAAACGTGAAGACAATAGAGGAATGTAACGTAAGAACAGTATGCTAAATATCGACCAAAAGCAAATACGAACATGTAAACAAATTACTTTGACAAACAGGCTATTTGCACTAGAAAGAAAGGAACTATAACATGTAAATTGTTAATATGAAAGTCACATAGACAAGACATTGTTTACCCACTACAGGTAAACAACACACTACGAAATTCATGGAACTGTTGAGATGTAAGGTTAAACATGTACTTAAATGGAGGAGTAAGAAATGACCCGACTGACTATCACAAACAACCATGAAGAACATACGTCAACTTGCACAAGGCGATGTAACGTTGCATCTTCTTGGTCACAATGTCGTGCAGTTTTCAAAATAGATCTAATGAAATATGTTGATTAATAATACTACAATACATCATTCAGCTAGTCATTTAACCCTAGGTAGATTGCATAAAATGTTTCAATACTGCGTAAAATGAAAATACCTTTTGTTTTTCTTTTCGCTTTGTTTTCTTATACGTATTGCACAAAATACTACAAATGCCACAATCACACACAAAATAAACACTGGTCGTGGGTAAGATAGATAGATAGTTTATTTCAAGATTGTAGGCCTTTGACCCATGAGATAAACACCGAGACGTTTGTCGTCAATTGAAATATAAACTTTGAACTAATACATTGATACAGTGGTAGTGATACTAGCCGGATTTCAATTCATACAATTATATGCCGTATTTACGTTTGTACTATGGGAGATGTCTGCAAAACATATTTTTTCACGCGTTTCCTGTCATAAATATACCGCTTCCACAATATAGAACTGGTGCTGGTCATTACTCTTTTCAGCCGTAGATTGCACGTCGCCCTTTTAATTTTATTGGTACGAACGTACGTAA
This sequence comes from Mactromeris polynyma, assembly GCA_032209605.1. Classification (NCBI taxonomy): domain Eukaryota; kingdom Metazoa; phylum Mollusca; class Bivalvia; order Venerida; family Mactridae; genus Mactromeris; species Mactromeris polynyma. Next base: position 529,307 of record JASFXZ010000028.1, read on the forward strand.
GTATTGTCTATAAACACTATTGTTTCTTCACCACAATCGAACACTATTTGTGCACAAATAATAATGCACGATGCATGTTCTTTCAAGTGGAGTGTATTATTATGGGCAGGTTTGATCAATTTTACAATAATAATGATATTGTGTCCCCTAATGGTAGTTGCCGACAAACATTGTAATCAAACTATTTCCAAACCAAGGGAAAGAAACCGTACAAAAATCTGACGATAGTAAACGATCTTCCTAAAACATGCGTAGTGTTTTAGAGGAGATAATACAATAAAAAGCTATCATTATACATAGATCATGGACGCTGTAAAAATAACCCATAATGTAACATCTTTAATTCAACAGCACATAGCATAGCGACAATACATTCACGGTAATAATTTACGAAATTTAATCAAGAACCCATATATACAACCTTGCTTATACTTATTTTCTTGTTCTCTTTAAATACCAATATGTTTATTAAATACGTTTTATGTGCATTATAGAATAAGTTTGAAAATGAGCAAGTTCTGAAACTACATATTAACGCTTACAAGACCTGGAGGCAGCATGGGCGCCTTTGTAGTTGAACTGTGTACTAGCGAATTTGTAAACATATTCTATAATGCATATGTTAAATATTCAGTCATGATGTTTTTAACATAAATTAGTGCCATATATAGGTTATGACGAATTCACACTAAAACGTATTAAAACGACACCTTTGTATCAAAGGGAAACCACAAGGTTTTATAAATGCGTTCTCGATTGAATTTCAGTTAATTATATATTAGCTTGATTATTTCGCTTAAATGCTATTTGTTGCTGAATTTAAAAACAGTCTGACAATCCCTTTTTGCTCCATCCCAAGAGATGTTGCACTTACGCTTCCTCAACTCCTAGTAATTTGTGTGCTGGTGTTTTTCTCGGATCTGTGTGGTTTAGCATTGTCTTGTGAATGCTGTTTTCATGTGTTGTACACTCTTAAGAACGTGTGTATCAGCCTCAGCAAATAACCTGGGAGGGTTTGTCAGTCTCGGCCAGAATGTTTTGTCCTCATATAAACACCACACTCATTTTCAGCAGATTTTGTGAACAAATCTCTTATAGGATTAAGGATTTGTCCGATTCAGCAAGATAATATGATCAGGATGGATTTTCCTCATATGCTAAATATCCGAGAGAAGATATATTTCGCTGAAACGAATGCATACAAGTAAATATGCATATTTCATACATGTACATGGTGCACACTATACTATTATCATTTTATTATAAATTATGTTTAAGTGGTAGTGTCTATTTATCACAAAGAATATTTTAATAAACAAAACATGACACTAAAAGTAATGAAGTAGACAGTTCGTAAGTGCACATACCGAAACGTTAAGAAAATACACCAATACAGGAATTTAACGTTTAAGCAGGATGCTGAATATCGACGGAAAGCTAAAAGTATCAATTCACGAAACGGGTTACAAATTAGTATTGCTAAACACATTATTTTATTGCTCAACAAAGCCTACCCACTTACATGTAAGTTTTGAAACTTTATGCAGTTAACTACCGAAATCATATACTGAGCAAAACGTCTAATATAAATAACATCAGGGAAATTAATGAACAATCCTAATGAACATGCTGCCAAAACAATGACTTTACTTCAATAATACATTCGCATTTTCAGTTATATAGACAATATGGTAACACGTTTATGTACATGTATGCCTAGTTTTTGGATATGTTGTTTTGTTTTAAAGAAAAATGCGAATTATTGAAAAATACAATATTATATTTTTTAATAATTCATTGTGTAAAAATTGGAAACGTGTTTGGCAAACAAGTTATTTGTACTACACAACAGCATACGAAATATCAGGAACTAATAATGTGCGAGGGTAAACGTGTTCGTGAATGGAGGAGCATGAAATAGCCTGACCGATTATCACAAACAGCCATGGAGAATCTATGGGGACAACAAGGGGTGAATGAATGGATGGAATACATCCCAGGACAAGCTAAGAAAGCCTGTAGCCACAGGTTTATCAGTAACAATAAAGAAGGTTGAAATCGATTTTATATCTAGCTAACCAACACAGCTTATATACTGCTAACAGAAAAAGGGGAAATTAACTACAAACAATAATACAATATTAATGAAAATATTCAGAAACGAAACAAATTTACGTCGATACTAAGGAAGGATTAGGAGTTTAAATAAAAAAAAAACTTATACATTGTAGATATCGATGTTTGTGGTTGATTCTAAATGACGTCATTTAAAGTGTCAAGTTTATTTTTGCCAGCGGGACAATACCACGAGCACAAACTAAAACGCAAAAAGTTCATAATTATATTGCGTTAGATGTTTTGTTAATAATATAAGATGATAAGACGAGTTAATAGGTAACAATAAGTAATCTCAGTCTGGTTCACGTTCTTCATACTAATGTAATGTCATATAAGTATAAGTAGCGAACAAAATGCAGGTTAACGACTGAAGACAACAGTAACTTGAATATATGTTATCTTCGAAGAAGTAACAAACCTGAGTGAAACCTGAGCACAAACATCAAAAATTAATGTGGCTGTTCTTTAAAATGTGTTTTCACAGTACACTAATTATCAATTTTGCGGTATATAAGCAAGTCGAGTTTTGGGCGTATTAAGATATCTAGATACGAAATAAATCATGCACGGATGAATCACATGAATTCTAATATGGGGTTTACGCCGAGTCGATCGGTAACTTCACGACATATTCTTTGTCGATAATCTTATGTACCTTTATTTATGATTATGACTTTTTATATCCTTTTCAATAATGACTCACACCTGGGGATTAAATAGTATGTGTATAATAGCTTCAGTAAATATCGTTTTCGTTGATATTAGCGAGGCCTTCGATAACGTGCGACAAAACGGCCTCATCTTCAAGTTATATACTGCTAGGTTGAACAGACGATTATTGAATTTATTGTTTTACCATATATATATGTAAGGTATGCAAATCAGTTGTCATACGTTGCACCCAGTGTAACTGGTCAACAGTACATGCATTGGTTTTTTAGGATCTGTTAATGCCCCTTTTTCTTGGTGTTAACTAATAATATTGTCGATTGCATGGGATCCTACGTGCATCTCTTTCATGAGGATACACTTTTGCAAATAGTTTTTGATAATCCTATTCCGGCTGCTCAAACCGTTTAGTCTGAAATTGACGAAATATTCAATTGGGCCAATCAATTTTTGATCAAAATCCGGAATTATAGGGCTTGGACGGGTTTATCATGAACAAACAACAATATTTTATATCTTGAAAAGAACTTCTTCAGAGTCTTTATCGCAAACAAATATGAGAAACACGAACTCCACGACATTCAGCTCGATGCATTACAACTAGATTCATTTGAATCAATAGATGAACTAAGTAGAAAATGTCTTGAAAATAAAAGGCATGCCCACATAGGTTTAATACAACGAAATGTTGATTGTCATTTTTCTCTTGATCCGGGTTCTGTGTGTGAAATCGTATGAGAACAACTTACGAAATGCTATTTATTTACACTCAGTTCTTCATCAAGTGTTGCTACTGCTATTTTGTATCAGTACATAGTCTATATTGTTCGAAATCAAGTAAAAACGTAACCATTGTTCTATAATTAGTAGTGTATTGTTATTTAAATATTAACGAACATATTGTTGTGAGTCCGAAGATCGTTCTTTCATTTCATTATTTACATAAACCATTTTGACGATGCAATTGTGAGGAACATGGATAGTAATCTTGACGTTTATTCAAGCAAATCAGGAAGAGAAAATATGCAACAGGTGTTGATTTTATTGGCCAATTATCGTGCAATGGCAACGTATTTAAATCTAACCATGCCGGAAGTTAAAGCTAGTTTTGTCATAGTTGTCGCGTCGGCGTAAATATGTTGACGTACTCCTTGCTGGTATTATTGTCAATCGTCTGTAGGTAAGTAAGTTTTGTATATTTGTGAATAAGCAATATATTAGCTTTCTTGACACGTAGAATGCATAGGTTACGGCGTGTGCATTAAATTTCGAACGTGTAAATACTCGTCAGATCTAATTAAAACATTAACACCGATAGTTCATGATGAATCGACGCATAATTCAAGTTCGCTGGAGAAACGTCTGATTGCAAACATGCTATTGTTTAAAGATTCGACTCATTTTAATCATGATGGTGATGTCTTATATGTTCTAGAGATGTACAAAAAAAATAACGCACTGTCTTTATTTAGTAAGGAAGAAATATCGAAATCAATTAGTTAACTTAACCCGGGTACGAATTAGGGGAGGGCAAGACATTTACCTTAATGATTTTTGTATTCGTGGAAAACATTTTATGTCACCTATTTCACTAAATCGTTTCAATTAATTATTTTATCTTGGCTATTTTCCAAAAGATTGGTCCGAATATTATAACAAGTCATTCAAATGCAGCAAATATCTAAATAAGTAATCTAATGAGTAGTTTCGCATTGTAAAAGTTTCATATCGAAGTACCTTGCATATTTATTGTTAGAGTCTGTCGTAGAAATAAGTTAGCATTTTTACCAGCAAGCAGCATAGATCTCTGGAGTATCAGAAAACATTTTATTTATGATAGCAGTAATTTTGTTTTTGTACAATTAATCATTCAAACATAGTAGCATGCCAACAATTGATCTCATAAAGAAAGGATTATGTTAGCAAACAAATGTTGTTTGGACGTAAGATATATTGATTGTTGTATTAATAACTGTACACAAAACAGATGACAATCTGTTGTCATTAGTTATTAAACTTTACCAGTAACCAATAAGTTTCTTTTTCATGAAAATGAACAGTGTGTAGCTTGCAAAACGTAGTGATCATAATTATTCTCTTATCGACAAATTTCAATCGGAGGTATTATGAATAACCGGGACCAATAAAAAACCATATATTTGATCAAAATATAATAATGGTTATATTTATTCAACGTTGCCTCTTATTAATAACGGGAGTTATTTTCTGCGACAAACATGTACCACTGTAGTAACTATTTTCAATTATCTAGGCGTATTATTTCCGAAAAAATCCGGTCTTTATACTGACTGTCGGACGTGTTTTGCGAAAGAAATTATCGTTCGCTTGGGGGAGTTTTAATTTCAAGTAAAACAACAGACTGGACCGTAAAAATCGTTCGGGTTTCGGAGTAGAGCAGAGCCTCGTTCCCGTCGAAACACTCACTATCAGTACCGGAGTATTCTTCCAATCGCGAGAAAACACGGTCACCAGCACATGAATTATTTAACGTGCACACTTTTACATAATGTTATTTAGACTCAGATATACATGTAAGTTTTGGGAATTTTAGGAGGGAGGCGCTGGATCCGTTAGTGGGGATAGTGCATTGAAATTGGAATCCACTCGCGACGCAAAATTATACAAATATTAGATATATCAGTTATTCAAGCCCTACTAGCTATGTCAGTAATAAACACGACTATTACTAATGGGATCGTGGGCTTGAACCCATTACCAAAAACAAACACAGTTTTATAATTGTATCAGTTACCTTTTGTGCTGTTTATACAAACTTTTAAATCACTTTCATCGACTTTTCATATAAATACTGTCACTAACGCGTATTTATTACAATCAAGTCACTTAAGGCTATATTAATCGTAAATTATTGGTTAAACAACTTCAATTATCAAGGTCAATGGCTTATATGTGTACCAACTCGTACCATTATTCTACTATCATTATATTTGAAGTAAATTTCTTCTCTTCAATTCAGTATAATGCTGTGTGTAAATCTAGATCACTAATGCAGAGACATAAAGTGTTTTTATTTACAGAAGTTATTTTCCTTGTCTATAGGTATGAGTAGGTCGAGGGCATCCCACTACATACCATACAATGAAAAAGTTGTTATGAACTGGGTGTTAGAATGTAATATGAGCATATATGTAGCATACATTAATAATATAGTTTATTCCAACAACGAAAAGAGATATAAAGTTACTAACAAGTGTTCAGGGGTCATCTCAAGGATGTTTAAAAGAAATCAGTATACATGTACTATTTTGTGATCATAAATGAATTACGTACATTGTAGACTGATGGGTTTTGTTTCCTGTCGTGGTTTAACATTCTTCACTTTTATGCCTAACCAATGTTAAATTTCTGTTTTATACTATCGGACCATATTTGCAAAATCATCAAAATGTGAAATCAGTACTTGTAATTTATATGGTTGCTCACGTGCAAACGGTACGTACGAAACTATACCACGTTTACTTGTTATACCACGAAAACCAGATGACCAAATATGCTTGTGCGACTCACTTGTTATAGTTTATTTAAGTTCTGTTTAAATAATGAACGAGAATAAAGCTTTGAGAGGTCAGTGTTTAAAGCTATTAAAATAATTGACGTATTAAAGTAACATGATTGTTTGCCCTTCTCCGGTTGCTGTATATATTTCAATGCATTTCATTTTACAAAATGACTTCCTCATACTTTGATAATGACGTGTTTTTAAACCGCATTAACCGATTTAATTAATCAAAACGAAGAAGCGTTTTCAGATAACAGAGAATGCCACTTATTATATGTTATTACATCAAAAACGTTTCCATACAGTATTTCATGTCTGAATGTTCCGCATTCAACAGTTTATACCAAGGATTATTCAATGACAGCCAGATTTCATTGGAGAAAATTAGCTGTTAAATGCCTTAATTATGGCAAGTTATATCAAATCCAGCTGTTGTTTTAAGTTTTCATGTACATGACGCGAATTAAACTTAAAACATATCGGGTGGTATATTAGTTTTAAACAAATGACGCAATCAAATCTATTTGATGAAGTATAAAACTGCATTTCTCAATTTTGGTCAGTATTATTGAAATAACGAAAAGTAGTGGTAATGTAATGAATGTCTGGCGAAAATATCAGCTGTCATAATAAGACTGATGTCACAATATGAAAATGTTGTATTAAATACTGGAAAAGGTTTTATTCAGTTTATTGCGAGCACGGTTAAGTTGTTTAATATTCATCGAATATTGTTTTATTTTATCACAAACAGTTTATCAACATGTGTATATAAGTGCATTACAATATTTATGGCTTTATAGATCATTTTATCTATCGTTCAAAGAGTTTGCATTCAAACCAAAGCGGATGGGTTGGTGTTCATTCATCCGGTGTGTTTCTTTTCATAAAGGCGTCGTTAATTACGTAATGAAATGGAAATCAGTAATTTGAATAAGATCGCAAAATAATGGTTGCATCAACTCGACACAACACGATACCTGAATGCATTCAAACGTCAAATCAGTCGGTTCAAATAGATCATAAACAAGCCGACGTCAACTGAATGTCAATAAAGTAACATCTAAACATATTAATTGGCGGCAATATTTAGTTCACTGATTCAAAATATCTCGAGCAGTTCGACAGCTTTGTCTGAACCTGTAGAAATAAATTTCCTTCAATAATAATTTTGTGCCGACAGTATTAATTATTTTACATATTGTTTTTACGATGAGTTTTATCATATTAAAAGTGAACACAATGAATATGCGATCTAAATAAACAGACATCATATCAGCGACTACCCTTGCACTTCCTCAGTACCTAATTTTTGTAGACTGTTGTTTTCCCGGGGTCTGCGTAGGGAGGCATTGTCCTATGCATGTGATGGGGAATCCCTGTAACAACTTAATCTCTTTACCTTTGTTTACGATATATAAAGTAACCGGTGTTTAAAAGCTTTGGCACCATCTATTGAGCGATAAACATGCTTGACCTTTGGAGCGCTGAATATTGAACTTTACTACAATGAGAAAATGAGCCCACCTGTGAAATTAATAAAGGTAGTCAGACAATGCATGGTAGTAGCCTTTAAATAGTATTACATGTTGTTGCTAACAATTTTGGATATTAGTGAGTAGAAAACATTTCTTTTGACGAAATAAAACTGACACGGCTTTCAGTGTAACCGTTCTTTACTTTGTTCACAATATCAATTTCACGGACTTGTGATGCTCAATAGGGAAATTGTAACAAATATGATGATATGCATCGTTGCTTTGTGCAAAACATATTTTCTTCCGCATTTACTAAATAAACTAGGATATAAAGAAAAACAGATTTGACAGTTTTTTATTTGACGTGTTTTAATTGTGAAGGTGTGGTGATTTACAATATTGTTATTATAGTTAGTAGACGACTAGTAGTGTACAACAACTTCTAAGTACATTCAGGGGTATGTGTGAGTAATACCTATTTAATGACGGTAAAATTTGTCAAGGTCAGCTTACGTAAACAAGACGATAGATTTACATAATTATTGATGTAACGATGCTTTTCCCCGCCTTTGTGTGATATGGTGTATAATTTAAAAGGGACTTCCAATTCCCGGCGATTAAAATATGATAGGCTCGTTTATTCCGACACCCGTGAAATAAAATTGTTAGGAATTTTCATCCTGATGACATGACTTGTGAGGATAAATACTACTGACCGAACTATTTTACTGACGGTTCCAAGGCTGTAAATCTATATATGAATATCATGTCAATATATGTTTTAAATAAACTTGTCCCCTCTCCATACATATTTGGCCTGAAAGTGTTTATTTCCACCTTCCTTCCGTGGCCAATTTGTTTTCATAGCTTGTCGTGTTTCGAATTACATTTTCGTGGCGTGCCCAAATTAACTGCTTAAACCAGATGGGGGCATGCCATATTCGCACATCACCGTCAAATTACTAAACATAAGCTATTACGATTTGGAATAGTGTTCCGGTGTAGGTCAGCAAGTATGTATACAAGGAAATCCAAAGTAAAATGTAAAAACGTATTGTCAAGTCGCGAACGACGTGAACTGGTTTCAATGAGCGAGATCGAATTACATTTTTGTCATTTTTGACCAGCATTGGAGAAAAATAACATCGTTATTCGACCTTTTTCACAAACATTTCGAGTAGTCGTATCGATGATTCAATTCACAAAATGTCTAGTGCAAAATTTCAGACTTATTAAGATTATGAGGCCAAGTTTAAAACCCCAAGTCTGCATTTTGTTCAGTTCGAATGTTCCAGAACAGGACTGTGGCCAGACAGTACAGACGCTTAAACATGATACTTCAGTGCAAGAATATCACTGATAAGGATTATATACACTACCATTTAGTTTGGTAATAGAATATCTAATGTAAACAAGACAACCGCAAGCTAATATTCAGTATGTACTGTAACATAAACATCGTAGTTCAATCTATCAGTTTTCTCATATATAACCGTTTGGTTATTGTAGTTAGGTGAATGTATTACATACATGTTTGTGAATAACATCCCAAGGGTTAATCGTTTTATTTACATACATTTATCTATGCACATACCCACAGACAAAGCGAACTAAATAGAAACATTAAATTTGTACTAAACATTACGTTGTCCGTTTTCAGACTTGCAGATGCTGGATATTGTACCATTTATTACTCTTGCACACACAAATGTTCTACCTCAACGCAATACAAGACAAAGTGTGGAGTTTTTGGATGGAAGCGTTGTACAAGATACAGGTATCGTAGAATTTATACTTTCAACCTTGACATCTATATGATATATCTATGACATAAATTATCAGCAACACATTTTATTTCTGATTAATTTGATTATAATGCTGTAGTAAACCCAACGCAGTGAATGAATTGTTTAATCATTTCGGAATTATTACATTTATCAGTTAAAATAAATTAGTTTGCACCCTGTTATTTTTGTGATAAGATTCATTCCGAGAAAGGGTACCTCAAACATCATAGTTCAAGATTATTTAGAAAGATGTGAGTCAATATATTATATAAACTGACAACACACATCAATGATCTATGTGGTAAATGAAGCCTTCCTTACTCCACTTTTCGTCTCTAAACATTATAAGTAATTTACATTTTAAGCCTTTTTTACTACTTTTTAAAATAAATATTCGCTTGCTTATTCACAGTACATACATGTATATATTTATTCAGATACGGAAATTATTTACAACATTTAAAAAAATAGCAGAAAATGAAAAAAACAGCTTAAATGTTGCACTAATTAGCTGAAGATCTTCATTCTTGACATCTTTGAGATTTTCATTGAATCACTTTCGAGCAGGACATTGTACGTTGTACGGGTTGTAAGAATTGTTACTGATATCAATAAAGGGGCGAAATAACTAAGTTATTTTCTATCAAACAGTTATGTCCCTTTGGAGAATGTGAAATATTGTAATATGTTAAAAATTTCTTTCCAGTTTAATGACATTTATATAAAAGCAACATGCCATTTCTTCTCTTCACATATGTCTTCTTGATAGTTTCAAACCATCCAATTTGCTTTATTTTTATTTTACAAAAATACATTATGTTTCTGACAAGTTTTTAAATCGATAGCTATAGAAGGCTTTTGGTGACCTAGAGGACTTTCTAATTTATCGTTTTCATTACGAACTGGGAATGCCCTAAACATTAATGTCATTAAATGTTTTCATAAGTGTTTTGATATCAGAAAGCGTCACAACCAACAGTTCTTCAGTGACAGCAAAGTAATTTCGAAGAAAGTTGGAAGTTTCATATCTTATTACTTGCATATGAAATCCAATTCAGCGAAATAATGAGACATGTTTACATTTGAGAGCTGCTATGGGATTTACAACATCTTCTGTCAGTGAGGTCATTTCAAGAAAACACAACATGTGATGTCACTATTTGCAAGCAGGAAGCAATATATACTCAATATGGTCATTATATTTACTTATTGCCATATTGGGCAAATATACTTACTGTCAGTACATGATGACATCATTTCAAGAAGAGGTTGGAAATAGTACATCTGCGCTCAGATATTAACTACATAAAACGAATAATTTTACTGAAATGCTGAAACACACCATGCCATTAATGATATCTCGGAAGAACTTCATTATTTATTTAAAAATTCGAACCTTCATAAACAGACAATTCCCATGTAATTCTGGCGAGCTGATATTGATTATAATATATGTATATCGTATTTCAGAACTACATACCGCAGTTGTGCATCCAACTGCGAGAAGCAAGGTTGCTGTCAAGGTTACACCGGAAGTAATTGCCAAACACGTAAGTGAAGTAAAAAACAATATCAAATAATTATGCAAACCAAAGACGGAAATTCAATAAAATTGCTAAATAGTTTGCGTCCCTGTTATTAACGTGTACATCTTTCTAATTTGATGTAAATATTATTAGTTTTATAGTATAAAAGCAATAAATAATAATGCAAAAATGCAACCTCATTATAAAACGTGCACATATTATCATACTTCATGATAATTCACAGTTGTATATAAACCTATTACTGTTTAGGTTGTACACTTACCTCTTTCCATTCACATTTGTCTAGCAACATGCTTTGGATCGACCAGCTGTCCTAACGATGGCAGATGTGCCTCACCAGACAAGTGTGAATGTATTACAGGATTTTCCCCACCACGTTGCACAGGTTTGTCTGACAAAAGGACACATGTATAAATAATTTGCCCACGGGATATGTGTTTTAATTTTCCGCTCACTGGCATCGAATCAGTGAAAGAAGGTATAATTTAATGGACGTCATGACCATGTGCAAATAAGAACCAACGATGGGCCTAGTAATAGTATGTATCACATCGAATTCATCGACAATATTCAGGCTTCAACTCGCTTAAGCATATTTGCTCTAATTTAATTGACACTACAACTTATAGAAACGATCATGAGTATACACTGAACACAATTTACAATCGGTCACTTATTTATTTGTCAAATTTTATAAATGAAATGCACTAATTTAGGTTTATTATCTGAGATAATACACAAATTTTCGCTATAAACACACTAAACTGAATTGCGCCGCTTAGAAAGTGTCGGACTGTTAAACTAAGTGTCACAAATGAAATCAGTCACAATTCGTATTGTCCTGCACAAGTGGCGTACCTCGATGTGCCTGAATATGCGGTAGACGGAAAGGCTGAATCACCTCCCGCTAATAACGCGTTGCATTTAAATTACCGTGAACAACAATGACCGCATTTTTGCTCGCAATGCCTGCCAAAATCATAATAGATCAACCATCGACCGACTTGAAGAACAGTCTTCACTTTTTCTCGAACCCCGTCCGGTTCTGGACCGTTTTCGCGGAATCATTACACATATGTAGACCTCTTGTTTGCCGTGCTGTTTAAGTTGCTGTACGAGAGCTGTCTCGGAGATGAGAGAGTCTTGATTTCTTGTAGTGACTCTCCATTTGGAGTTGCGGTGTCGATTAGAAGCACTTCCGATTTTGTTGTATTTTGCCCAAAGTGCCTGAATGTTCGAAAAGCACCTATGAAACGAGGTCTTGATTGTGAGATGAAAAACTCATGATATGAAATAATTATAATCAATTCAAACCTGATAACCAAAACAAGGATGTACCTGTCGACATGAGGTTCCAACTGCCAACATTCCGACTGCTTGCGTTCGCTCTTGTAACGTCATTTGTAGCATTTTATGCGTTTCCTTATGGAATTTTTGTAAATGAACACTAACACGTTTTTATAATTCGCATGCTGTTGCACCTGCAAAAATCCATTTTTATAAATGGTGAAGAACACATTTGTTTGCATAATAAATATTTTATCAAAACACGAACGGTTGCAATATCGGGTAGATATATGGATATATATGTTACCCAGACATTACTTACGATATTGTACATGTTGTACTAGTGTTCTAAAGGGAATGCAGTATAATTAAGTCTTTTATTTTTCTGATCATTGTTTCTTGAGTCTCACTTAGTCAATTTTTTTCTTTTAAGGGGAAAGCGTTCTATAAAATCTTATAATAAACTTATAAGGTAACAACTTTCATAGAACACACTTGAAACTGTATTGTTCCGATTAATGTTCCGCTTAATGTTCTATACAGTTAGTGACCTTCACATTAACTATTTTGTAGGTATGTTATATATTCAACAATTAGAATATTACTATATCAGATATTGACGAATGTGCAACAGCGACTCACGGGTGTCAACATGACTGCATGAACACATTTGGCTCGTACGAGTGTACCTGTAGACGTGGGTACACACTGGACTCTAATCTAAGAGCATGTCTTGGTGAGTATATCTTCAATTTATAATAAGGCGATTCCACAAAAGCTATAATATTGTCTCGAACTTGAAGTATATAAATACTTGGTAAAGCATGTCACCGAAATATTCAGTGTGATATTTCAAAGTTAACATTTTTTTTTATCAGCGTTATATGTCATTTATTTGCTAAATTGTTTCGGTGGCGCTAATTTTCAACGAGAAGAAAAATATGCATGTACTTGATTAACATTGTATATAGTAGACAATAAAATCTTACGTGTGTACATCCAAACATTTCGATGTTTTTGTAACATAATTATATAATATCACATGTTTGGTGGTAGATGTCAATGAATGTATATTGGACAACGGGGGATGCTCAACCAATTGTGAAAACACCGTGGGTTCCTACGACTGCTCATGCCGGGTTGGCTACTATCTGCATGTTGATGGAATATCCTGCAACGGTAAGAAAATCATTTTTTTACGTATCATGACCATTGTAACCGACAAATATTTGAATTTGTCTGCAAAGCAAGAACAAATACAATATAACTAAATCTACCATGTTGAATGACATGGTGTCTGTTGTTCTAAAAGGATAGTAAGGCGATATATGACTATAACGATGTTAATAACCTCATTAATTATATTAGCGTCTGCTTACTGCTATATATACCTAAATCAAAACAAAGTTCGCTTTTGTTTTGTTTGAAAAGCTGAATCGGTTGAAAGTTTGTATACGTGAATTATTAGACGCATACCAGTTACTGCATCGACCCATTACTATAAATCGGCAAATATTTGGCTTATTATTGCATAACATCCATATACATGTATGCGATTTTACGCGATTTTGCAAAAAGCAATTTTAGAACAAATGCGAAGTCAGTCAAACATGCTTTTCAATACTTTGATATATATAATTAGAGGCAGTATACCGTGCTAGAATTTGACATATTTCAAAACTTAAAATGCCAAGACTCTCAGATGGTCAACGTATTTACTCTTAAATGACTTAAACAGAGGTGACTCAGTTGTTTCTGTTTCACGGGCATTGGATTGCCACAGAAAGCAAACTTCACGACAGGTAATAGCAAATGGGACACTTGCCAATTGTCCGCGGTCTGGCAGGCCACGTGTCACTGACGTCAGACTAGATCGACATATTGAACTGACGCACACCATACGTCGTATCCAAACCGCTTCCTCTTCATTGTGTCCATACCTTAAGGGAGTAAAAATGTGATCATATGCACACAGGAGTGTCTGAAAAACAAAGTACTTGCTATTCCACAGACAAAGATGAATGCCGCCTGGGAACTTCAGAATGCTCTCATATATGTACAAACACGGAAGGTTCATATGAATGTTCTTGTGGCAGTGGATACGCTCTTGATATTGATGACTATAGTTGTATCGGTGGGTAACATTATCGTTATAAGAACTTATACTCATTCGTATTTCAAAGTTCGTATGTTAAAAACTGAATCCTCATATATTAGATCTCGGAAATGGCCTAAACTATTCCCTTGTATTGTTACAAGTATAGTATAACTGCATTCTCTAGATAAGTTTACATATTTATCAAAATATCTGATCCAATGCAATTGTATTTTTAGTCATAAATAGTTGAAACAAATCACAAATATAAATGTATTCTTTTGATAATAAATGATTTATACAAATTTAGTGCAAAACAGTATCAACACGTGTCCATTTTCTTGTGCTGGATATTCTCCTGAAATTATGGCCTATGTCAGCGAATACCAATCGTGGTAGTCGTGACTTGTCATCTGCTTGGATGCATGTTCAACATTTCCTCTTTAATTGGTCAGTTCTTACTAAGAGGTTCCAATTAGGCTTTCGTTGGATGATTTGATAGAAGCCGGTACTGGCGTTGACATTTCATCATTTCTGAGCGGTGGCATGGTAATACCATATCAAAATCTTAATGTCAATTCCAACAGGGTTTGGTTGTAGTCCTAAGAAACTCCATGGACCACATTTTGTTAGTTCCAGTGCAACAGTCAATGCCAAATAATTCCCGATAAACCACCCTAAAAGATATTCGTATTGGTAATACCCTGCAATACAAAGTATGGTTTATAGATATTACTTCATTTAGTATGAAATTATTATCACATAGGTTGAGAAATATGTATGTCATATGAAGGCCATCGCGAAATATCTCCATCCAGTGATGGACGGTTTATAACCTTGAACTCATAATCATCTCGTTTGTCGTATTTTAAGTAGACATGTCGTTATCTCAGTCACAACACCAGGCATTTTGTCAAATGTTTGCCTTTCAAAAGAGTTAAATATGTTGGATGCAATTAAGTCCTCATTGGTGAGAAACATTCAATGTAGTTCATGTTTTTCTTATTTACCTGTTGTTGATGCATTTCAGACGTAGACGAATGTGTAGATGGCTCAGCAACGTGTGATACGTACTGCTTAAATACCGAGGGATCATATAAGTGTGATTGTAATGCAGGATACATGATTGATGAATTCAATAGATGTCACGGTATATTTATAGTGTTATCATGTTGATTGCAATTTGAGTATCCGCGTCCGTCTTAAAATATATGTAGTCTGTTTCCAAACTAAATACATATCGTTTACTATGTATTTTTTACTACTTTTAGATCCACGTACCCCTTTTCTCACTCGAAATAGTGTAAACATGTGATAATGTACTTTATTGTGCATTTTCTTTATTGCGTGATGATAGCTACATGTAATAAGTATTTATGTATAAGTTGCTGCTACATGAATCAATTGATGTGTATATGTTGGAAACTAATGAACTCTTAGCGATAAGGTGTGAGGATAGCTAGCTGTTAAATGGATTGAACCACATCAGTTATTTTACTGACAGTTCCAAGACTGTACACTAATACTGAATGATTGTTCTCCTACATGTTATCAGATAAATGTTAAGTACTCGTGTTCCCTTGTACAATTCCTTGGCCTGCTATAATATAGCCCACTGTCTATCTACAGCCAACTTGCTTGTTTGGCTTGTATATTCCCTCTGGTCTATATTTTCAACGTCTTGGTGTCCCCTACAATCATCCATGTTTCTTTTTGATCATCAGACAAAGAATTCAATATTTCCCAAATTCCGTTGATATTTCCCCTTACACCTCCTCAGCTATTAGCTGAAGGCATTGTCTTGTGAATGTGGAGTTCTCTGTTACAATTTAATCTTTCGTTTACAACGGCTTAAAGGTCTTACAACGTCGAAGGAGGTAAGTTAACATCTAGCATTTTTTTCTGGTTTTAGTTTTACCGTGTATAAAACTTTGACAGCACAAAATGTTATCAAAATAAGCAATATAATTGTGCTAACATGCTTTCCCAAATACACTTGCAGATATCGACGAATGCTTTAATGACTATGGTATATGCGATCAGATGTGTGTGAATGAACCAGGATCGTTTCATTGTGAATGTACTAATGGATATCAATTGATTGGATCTTCAGATTGTTTTGGTATGTTTAATTTTACAAAATAATAACACTTTGAAAGACTATAATCATATACATTAATAGTTATACATGCTGTTACCAGGTTAAATTGCGGAATATATTATCTTTCTGTGTGCCACATTATATGAATCACAGACAGGATGCGTTTCCCATAAACCCTGCAAACAACGTATATACCCTGTGTTGTTTACACCATAAGATACCTCAATACTCGCTTATTGCTATGTTAAGTGTCAAGCTTTTGTTCACATTAATGTTATGAAACTGAAATGGACTCAAACTTAAAAACTATTTTTTATGTTTAAAATTTCAACATAATTGATGGATATATCTATTGAAAAAACAACATGCTGTATGATAACGATAACCTTGTTTAAGGAGTTTATCTGTAGGAAGTATGCTACGATTATTAGAATCTTGGAGGTTACTATTGTCTGTTAGAAAATTTATAAGTATATGTAATTGGAAAAGCCATATACTGTTGATTACGGAATATTAACATCTAGCGATGGAATTACCTTCATATAAAGTCCCGAAACGAGGCATGTGTGTCCAATGTTCTGGCTTTAAGAAGTTGTCACATAATTTGGGATATCTAAGTCACTCACAAAGTGGTTATGTCTTGGAACCATTATGTCTCCTTTGTGTTGCTAGGTATATATGAGTATTGTTCAGTTCGTAGAGTTTAAATATGAACATACATTTCAATTAATTCAGTAGAAAGATATGTTTCAATCTTTGTATTTGTTGACATCAAATTGTTATTTTCTTATCTAATCTGTACTTGTAAATAATGGTAATGTAATTTGTTTATTTTCAGATATTAATGAGTGTGATGATGAAATCTCGGGCTGCTCAGATATTTGCATAAACGAAGAAGGGTCTTTTCGATGCACGTGTCCTAGTGGCTATTTCCTGACTGATAATAAGAAGACGTGCGCGGGTGTGTTTTGTAATTACGAGTAATCATATATTTTAATTGTAAAGTGAGTGCATGGTCATTGGTTGCAGACTTACCACAGTTTTATTTTAAACTGGGTACAAAAGAGATTAATTTGAGTATAATTGTATAGCGTTGTCCTCGAACGTAACTATATCAGTTAAGGCTAATTTTGTTTAAACGTTTAACCTTCCAAAGAATGATATAATTTATGCAGCACACATTTCAGTTCGAAGATTTGGGTAAATGTGTGTATATATATATATATATTAATATATATGCTTGAACAGAATTAGACGAATGCCTGGGCGTAGTATGTCAACATGAAGGAAAATGTTCAGATGGACTTCACAAATTTACATGTTTATGCACATCGGGATATACGGGCATTTATTGTGAAACAGGTAAATGACTTTCATACTTGATTATGTTACATAAACTGTTAAAGAGAGATATATCTATTGAGAAATATCATATATCCCTGAGTATTTTAGAAGTCTTCTGACGAGAAAAGGCGACTCATTTTTCGCAAGATCCAGATGTATGTGAGCATGATTTGAATAAAAGAGAAACATACCAACACAATATAACTGCATATAGTAATATCGATGTAACCTTCAAAAATGTTTCTATAATTACTTAACTAACACAATATTAAATAGTATTGTTCACTTTCAGATATAGACGAATGTGCAACGTACAATGGAGGATGTCAAGACAAGTGTACAGACACTGAAGGATCCTATTTCTGCAGCTGTTTTGACGCACGTCTGCTTCAAGACGATGGTCTTTCATGCAAAGGAGGTAATGCAAACTTGTCAAACACTCTTTACTTGGTACACTTCTTCACTTGCTTTAACCACCAGGCTAATATCGAAGTTGGCTTGAGAAAATAGATTTTATTGGCTTACGATGGTTAGATAAAATCGAATTATATATCTTGTTCAGGTGATCTTAGAAATTATATAATTGAATTATTAGATGATGACTATGATACCTTTGCTATGGTCCTCGCCAAACATCTCGGATGTATAAATATGTACGTACTTACGGAAATCGACCTTTAACATAATTGTCAATTATTACTATGAGTACAATTTAGTAATTTGCTAATTAAAAACAAGGCCATATTTGTTCTTATTAAATACGCAACCAGCTTTAGTGAGAAGAAATGTATATTAATATGCACTGTTAAGTCCATATCTGTCGTTAGATAGAGAAAACATTTGGTTATGAAATGGAACAGAACAATCATACCTGAGCTGAGTTACAGATGTTTTTTTATGTAATATTGTTTTTGACAGCTGACGATGACAAAACTGTCTTTGAGAAATATTCTATACCTCGTCAACTGCTGCCAAAGCCATGCTTCGAAGTTCTTCTGACACGTTGCACCGAAGGGAGAGAAATAGAAATCAGACTCACGTCGACATCTGAGTGGTATACTTTGCTACAGTACCGCCAGCGTGACAGTTCCGCGTTTTCGTGTCATTTCTCTAACGCAAAACGAAACACGAACGCTTTATCGCAAAAAACGGGAAGCGTGAAACCGTTAAGCGTGTAGCCAATGAAAATTCGGCATTTTCGCCTCTGTGGAAACGCGAAACCGTGAAAGCGTGTGGCCAATCAAATTGCCGCGTTAACCGTGTGACCAATCAAATTGCCGAATTAAAATTCGTTCGGTTAAGAAATTTGGCGAAATAGAAGAACATGTTCTCCACATCTTCAACTAAATCGACTCCGATGAAAACAATCAAGTACGACATGGAATGGCGATGATTTTATCGGTAGTGACATGTGCATATGTTTGTTCGAAATAGTGGATTTTTGCTAGACTCGTGTGGAAGGAAGATGAGTTCAAAGTGGAAAAGGATGCAGGTAAAACTATTCAAGTGCAGTTCAAATTATTTAACTGATTCAAAATGATGTTGTGTTTTTATGTTGCCGGCCACTAAATGACTTGAGTTTAAAATACTAAGATGTACACTTCACGTCTACAGTACAGTACATATTCATATATCACGGGGCCATGGCATCTTTCTTTCACGTCACGGATGCCTTCCAAACCACCAAAAAGAACTCCAAAATGCATTTATTTTACAGAACAAACTTTGATTACACCCTTCCGAAACGAAAGTAGCCTGTTTTAAACATTAAATTAAAACGAAAGTAGGAATTTTGTGCGAACGTAATTATAATTTTTTACAAATCGGGCATTATGACCTTATTAAACATACTTGTACATCAAACAGTTTTTTCATATGTGTATCAGTTCAGAGATTGACAAAGTCAGTTGTAAATGCATAGAGCAAAATGTATTGCAGAAGAAAGTTTGGAGTAGATTGAAATTCAGTGTAATAAAAACCACATTCCAATTGCAAAGTAGGGTACACAGGGCTCTAAAAAAATTCAGTTACACTTGTTCCAGGCTAGTGTATATATATGTTAAAGTTTCCGGCATGGGAGGCTAGTTGTTGGAGAACATTTTTCTTGTTTCATTATTGAATATAAGAAAATTGGCAATGTTCAAAACCACAGTTATATCATCAAGTGTTTTAACTGGACAGACGCCCTGATGTGTTAGTTACCACACAATAAATAACGACATGAATAATGTAATAACTGATAAGATGTGTTAATTCCATTTTGGGTAATTTATACAGTATTGAGTCTAGGCCTTTTAAAACAGACCTGTCAAGGGCTAGTGAATTTCTTGAGCCCTGGTCCATTTTTTCCCAATCTAAAGAAAACATTCCCAATAGAAAACGAATGATTTTGAGCGAAAATAATGAATTTATAAACAAGCAGTAACTCGAGTCAAAATCATTATTGACAATTAATTAATCATGTTATAAAATATCTGCTATAAATATCTGCTATATCTTATGAGACAGTAAAACTAGAAATATGAAGTTGTATTTCATTAATTGCAATTAACTGTTAAAAATACTGGATACATTTGTCCCGATTTTGGACAATTAAGTGAGATTAAAATATAATTTTACCAGGGACCTTTTTCCTATTACCCTAGGAAAAAGCCCTGAATATCTTCGTAAAATACAGTAGCATTACAAATTGGATGTGTCATGTCTTAGTTTCCCTGGGATATGTGTGTGGAGGCATTGTTTTGTGTGTAGTTTTCCATTTTAACTACATGTACTTAAATTTGTTTTATCAAGCTGTACATATATCAGCTTGTTTTATTGATGTGCTAGGTTCAAGAAATTGCATGGTTTGTATTTAAGTGGCTTTGACCAATCCGGAACATACATTAATCTTCTTTTTGAAATAGGAACCAGCATCCATGAATTAATGGGTTGGTCTTGGTCTCATTACGTCATCCTCAACTGTAGGATAATAATTTGTTGAAGTTTTCCTTATCAATAACATATATGATTGCATTTACAATCACTATCTAACATAGAGGAGTTGGCCTATTACTACTGTTGCAGAATTGGACACCATGTATAAATGCTAATCAGATTGACTGTTTATTAAGGTATATTAATTTGCGATTGGAAAAAGTGAAACTATATTAATTTCCCTAATAGTAAAGACAGACTTATTTAGTAGATAAAGGCGACCGGCCCAAAATACATGTCAATACAGTACAATGGTTTCAAAATATAATAGTTGTGTCACATACTGTAGTATATATTATGATAGTAAACAGTGAATAATAATTCAACCAATTCAAGTTATTAAATGAAAAATGCTAATGTATATATGACTTAAAATGTACCTTTTTATATTATTTAGAAATAAAACATACTGTTGAATACAATTTATGTTTTTACTACAATACTTGGTTAATTATTTCATTCCAACCAATAATCTGAAAGCAGTCATTACTTTTTTACCAAAATGTCTCTTTCTCACTAGCTGGTTTTAATCAGTTGCAATTTAAATAGATAATGGACATAAAATCTTTAATATATCTGGATGCTAACAAACCATAAATATTTTTTCTAAACTAAAATAATGGAATTCCATCAGCCGTCAAGCTTGGATCTAATAATAGCTTAGGTCTGTTACAATAACTTATTGACCGGTAGGCATGTGTTTGGACCATAATCAATCAAGACACCAATAATAGTTGACATAAAAAGTTAGATGCAGAAACATGATTAGCTTTTATTATAATTGTAAATTCTCCAAATATGGGCAATTAGAAAAATAAATCCCAGTGATATGCTGGTAATGGCTACTCACATTTGAGTATTTATTTCAAAAGTAATTTATAGGAGTGAGAAAAGTTCTTATTCCCTAATTGTTTCATTTTTTACTGTTTAAAATTAGAAATGAGTAAGTAACATTTTTAAAACCTTAAATTTAATCTGTATGTTATTCAAATCTTTTCACAAAGATAAACATATTTTCTAACATTCAAAACATGCCACATTGATTAATGTTTATATAATATCTTGTATAAACTATTTTAATTAATTTTAATTGTGGTAGACTCTTCTCATCTTCACTGTAAATAGGAGTCAGTTGGTGACAGCACATGTTGATAAGATTCAATTGGAGTCCCACTGGGCCAGACATTGTAAAACTGCTGATTAGTGGTCTGGACACATTGATATCTAGATAGTGCACACAGGGGGCAATATTGTTTATTGCATAACCTAATTTGTCCACCCCAATATTGACCCTTATTTTTGCCTCTCTTCTGATTTTTATCATCTTATATTTTAAGTATAATTTGTTTAATATTTCAAATTTTGTGTGTAACATACAGACCCTTCATTATAAAATCATTTGGATGATATAATTGATTATATATCCTAATATTACCAGAAAGATGCCAATTGTGTGCATTTTTGTTACAGCTGTATAAAATATAGATCCTTATGTATAAGACACTAAACTACAAAGTTGATTTTTCTTTCTTTCAATACAAAATCTAGGTTAATTTTATATATATGATAATTATTTTCTATAGATGCTTAGAATGGCCTTTTATTATTCATTTAATAAAATTGGTTACTAGCGAGTTACCATTAATCAGTTTGTTGTTTTTATTCATGAATGTTATATACACTACATGTATGTTGGCCTTGGTTGACCAAGGTGCTGGATTACAATATAATCTTAGACTGGATTAAGCACATTGGCCGTCCCTGGGTCCGCATAACTAAACCAGCCCACTTTTATTAAATCTACTAATTGACTGGCACAATGAGACTAAGTGATGGATCAATTTTTTTGCAAAACTGATAGCAAAAAATATCACAATTAAATATGTAGGGCCTCGTCCCGCATCTGGGTGATGGGTAATTTTGATGCCCATGTATCTGGATGTGGAGTGTTGGCCTTCTTACACATCCAGAAATAATAAATAACTCCATACATTGCTGGAACAGAACAATTCCACTCCCCTAAATTCATGATGGGGATTTTGTCCACCTTGTAAAATTCACGAAGGGGATTTTGTCTGCCTTGTGCAAAATGAGCCAAGGGGATTTTGTCCGAAAGGGATTTTGTCCGTATACCAATCAGTTCAGCTGTATGGAAATATGTACATAATTATAGTTAATGTTATGAAGAATAGTAAACCATTTCTGTATTATTAGTCTTAAATTTTTAATATTATGTGATTTACCTAATTATCAAGTATTACGCTGGTTATGCCATTTACAAAGGTTCATTTAAAAGAACTTAGGTTTGATATCACAATGGCATACAGTAAGATATATAATTATACAGATACAGCTTTTCCAGGCCCTGCATTTGTTGGTTAGATCCTGAATTAAGGATGCTCGGTCTAGGGAATCGTCAAGTCTAATGAAAATTGACACATGCAAACTTGGTGTCCTAAAATTTAATTCTGCATTCATGACAGTACATTCAAAATAATTTCATGTCATTATTTTAATTCTTTCTTTATTTTTGCATAATATGTCAAAAATATTTAATGATAACATGCTCTGTCACATTTGATAGATAATAAAAAATATTAACATGCCATGCAGTGTTTTTCCTGACAAACAAATCTTGTCTCATTTTTCTGAGAAATCAAAATTATTTGTGTGCGTCCAGGATGACAGAATTTCTTCAAAAGTGAAATCACCTCAGTTTGTACCTTACTGCAATTTTCCGAAAATGTACTTTCACTTTGATAATTGTATGCAGACTGTGTCAAAGATTAAGTACAATAAGCGTTGACTCAATTGAACATAAATAGTAACCAGTCTAAAATTTGACCAATTCATACTTAGTTGCACAGTTCGCAAAACAAAGTGTTATACCACTCGCTGTGCTCAAAGGAATCTGATGATGTTTATGACATTCGCTACAAGTTATGAGAGCATAGCAGTTCAAAAGATAATGACAAATGTCACAATTCAGATGCATTTGTTTCAAATAAAAGTAAATCATGATCTGTAATGTTCATTTGTGTGTTAACCCTCACAGTCACATACAGTAACTAATAAGCCAAGTACGACTTGTAGTTTTCATTACAATTACGACAAATAGTAATCAGTAAGTCATTGTTTAATAACTATTATCAGTAGAACAAAGTTTTATTCAAAAAGTATTCCTGTATGACATTTAGAAATGACAGTCAAATGTGTAAACGAGGGGGTCAAAATGACCCCCAATTTTTAAGTCAGGGGAAAACACTGTCATGAACAATGAAAAATGAGTTGTTCATTGTCACTCAGTTATTGAGTTATATTGGACATTAATTATAATTAAAAAATCAATTATGCTCATGCTGGTGCTAATTTTGTTCCTTTTCAATATGTAAAGCATGTTTCAAAATTTCACTCTGCAAATAAACTTAGAAGTAATTGATTGAACAGAATACTTTTAAAAATAAATATTATAATAGTTGCTCCTTTAATTAGGACGTAATGTGACAAAATGAACTCATTAATACTTCTGCCATTTATGTAATGTATTATGTGGTATTACTGACGTCTTTTTTATTTAATATATAATTTGTCAAAAAATAATTTTATATAATTTTATGGAACAATGTCATGTAGATATATTTTCATCCATTAATGACAAAATTGATTAGTAGTGTATGACAACAATCTGCTATAAGACTGGGGCCAACTGTATATACAATATGTGGTGACACATTGGTGATCACATCTACTATGTTAATCTCTTCCTGTCATAAAAGGAGACATTATATAACATTATATAACCATGGTCATAAATTAACATAGATAATGACAATATGCAAATCGTGTCTGAAGAGGGGTTGGTTTTTTATAATCATCCTATCAGATTAAGGGCAATATGCTGATTGAAAAATCTTAATTGTCAATGTTAATTTCATTAATCATTGATTCTTAGTGCAGAGCAGTCTCATTCGATGATGGTGTGATTTTTATCATATTAAGAAATATATTAATTACTGAATAGTAGAACAACTATGATGTTTTGTTTAGTATAAAAATTGATTATTTTAGTGATAGCCTTAATGGTTTATGTGTTAAGGGTGCCTAATGGCCAATTTTTTAAATCTGGAACCGTGCTTGTTATACAGATGACTATGGTAATTTATTTTTAGTAAAACTATTTAGTGTATCAAGGCAAAGCTTTATTTAGTCGCTGGCCAGAAGCTGTAGACTCTATATTTTTATTCCTGTTTCATTACAAAAGTGAATGCTGATTGTATAATATATTTGTTGTAAATTATTATTTTCCAAGGTATTTTTTCTGAAAGTAAATACTTCAATTATAAATTTTGCAGTATTTACCGGTACTATTTAGAAGGCATTTATTCTTGTTTGACCTGTTTTATCAAATCATGATATTTTAGACAGCGCAATAAGAAATGATAATCTGTTTAGAACTATGACATTCTGAGTGCATATTTTACATCTTCTAATTTCTCTATTCTAAATCCTGAGTAGTAGACCAGCTTCAATTTCCAAGTTATGACTGCTAACGACATTAAGTCTAAATTGTGTAAATCAAAATCCTTATCATTTCTGAATATATCAAGATAACTTTTAAAATTTGTTTTAAAATAGTAGATAAGTTAAGTTTGACAAATGTTGTGCTTTATTCAAAGTTTATTGAACTATACCAATCGGTAAACTAATGGGACACCTCGGCCCACTTTCCATTTCGGCCCGGTCTAACTAAGACCCAGTTTTGAAGCGCAATAAAATTGTTCACACCTTTACATCGATAATCGGGGGGCGGGGGGTCATACAGCAGACATAATTATTTAACAATTTTAAAATCCTGCCAAAAAGACTGTTTTGTATATTACAAAAATCAACAACGCTGGATCAAATAATTTAATCTATATCCCTGAATGAAAGGAAACCTGCAAGCAAGTAGAATGTAAGCTAAGACCTGTATCACTACAAACAAATAATATGTATCAATAATTTTGGCTACACGGTACGGGTCCGTACCTCTAGAATCGATACAGGAGTCTAGGGGTATGGGAGTCTAGGGGTATGGGAGTCTAGGGGTATGGGAGTCTAGGGGTATGGGAGTCCCGTACTCGTAGATATCCTTCATATGATATACTACCGGTACAGGGTTTTTATAAATACGCATACTTGAATCAAATAAGATATTAAGACAAATATCAGTATATACGCTTTATAAATGTTTACATTTTGTTTGTCGTTAATTAATAAATTATACAACAAACTTACTGCCATTTTGGTTGATACTAAAACAAGTGTTGTGTTGCGGAATATCGTTGTCGTCTCGAAAAATAACGTGCCGAATATTTAATTGCAATTATGTCATTACAATAATTTGTTGCATAAAACAAAGTATTGTCTTGACATATTCAAACGTGTACATTAAAGTGCGTTTTATCAGTTTGCCAAAATTAATATCTGGGTTGGATTAATGATTGCAAATAATTGTTTAATAAGACGACAACAATATTCCGCAACACAACACTTGTTTTAGTAATTGTCGACAGCTCTCGGGTATTTCCGTACCACTTCGTTACTCGGATAACACCCTCTAGTGTATGTAGCAAAACTCAACATTTTGTGCTGTCAAGAAATAGTTCTCGCAAAACGGATTTATAATTTCAATAATTTCGATAAATTCATGTAAGAGATGGATTATCGTTGACATTTCTAGTTAAAAACTCACATATTCCAGTCTTCATATAGCTTAAATATTACATTCATCAGCACTCCAGCGTTCATGCCGCCATCTTGTTTTCATGACATTCGAATGGTATTTCTGAAAGTAGTGCCTAACGTACATCCGAGGCACTTGACGTAGTTGGCCGAGGATTTCCGAATGTTGTTTAAGTATCAACCAAAATGGCGGTTTTGTCGTATAATTAACGACAAACAAAATATAAACATTTATATAGCGTATATACCGATATTTGTTTTAATATCTTTTACTTATATTTGATCTGAGTATGTGTCATATTTATAAACTCCCGTACCCGTAGCATATCCTTGGTATGATATCTACGAATACCGGACTCCCGTACCCCTAGGACCCGTACCCGTAGTCACTTCCTATAAATTTATGTAACCAGTAACATTTTCAACCACTGATTTTATTGGCAATAGCGCCACTAGGATTTGAACACATGTCTCCGGTCCGGTCCGTTATGCTAACCACTACACCACACACCTAATATTTTGTTGCTCTCTGTCAGTTAAAGACGCTTAAAATCATGATCCTGTCTTTCTTGTATTTGGTGTCAGTTGTATTGATAAAGTCAAATGGATTGATTTTCCTGTAAAAAAGTACAACATGAAGTTAATTGCGCATTGTTATCCAAAGATTGTCTTGAAGATTTAATCAATCAAACCAGGTGGGAAACCCACAACCCACTGCTGTTTGCCTTACATGAAGTAATACACAACATTCTTTGTTTCACAGGTCTGACAGTGTTCACAGAATGGTATAACTGGTATGGGTCAGAATGGTATATGTGACAAACAGTTGGGCATCTCAAAAATGAAAATACAAAGAAGCTGAAAGATGTATTGCCTACACGAAGAAAGGCTTATGTAAGTAGTTTTTGGAAGTGATATTGTTTTTTACCTTGATACTGCCTTGTACATATTGTTTCATCAGACACTACTGTTTACAGTCATGCAGCTTGATATTTACAGTATCAATTGGAGAACATAAAGGTACAAAACATGCTTTGTTCTTCTCTGATGTAGCCTGCCCATTCAGCTTAGTTAGAAGAGTGCTAGACTGTTACCTGGAAGATTATTATTCATTTGTCAGGCTTGCAATGTTATACTTTACTTTGACATTTGGCTACTGTCATTGTCCTCAACTTCTGTTATATGTCGTAGTTGTTGGTTGTTTCTGTAGGGCCAAATTAGTAATAGTTAATACTCAATTGCAGGTAAAATGATTAGTTCAAAGTGCAAATAACTGGAAATAGTGAAAAGAGGCATTGTGTAATTTTATAGCATTTATTTAGTAAGGGAAGAGCTATGCCTCTAGATTGAGAAGAGTTGGGGCATCTGTGTCCAGTGGACGCATATTTAGTTCCTATATTTAAAAGTGTAATTTACATTGATTAGGATCACTAGAACTTCTACTGATGTTTATCCAAGTCATTAAACAGTTATGCATTACTATCAATGTTTTAAAACTATTTTTTCCTTACAGGTTGTGAAAAATGGTGTAAGACAGATTGAAGAATGCCAACATTCAGATAGTAGTTTTGTGGAAACCAAACAGCAGCATGTAAAAACGGTATAAATTAAGTACTAAGTTTATCATAGAGGTGGCTATGAGTATTCAAATATTATATGTTCTACTGAATAGCCAAACAGATATTGGAACATTTGACAAGAAAATCAAAGGAAAAGCTAACAGAAATCAAAACTTTCTTCACATTTTATTTAATTGTATTAAGGATTGGTATATTATAGTAATGACATACAGACCTGCACAAATTGTTCAATGGTGAGGTATTGGTTGGTTGTCTGTCCTTTACAATTTGATAGTTTACACGCTAGCACCCACATGTCATAAGCAGTCCTAAACAAACGTTAATACCAATGTAAGGAAAACATAAGCAAATGGCCCACTATAGTTTGATGATTGACTGTTCACAAGTTGAATGTTATATGATAAGTTCTCTGTAATACTTAGCGCATCCTTATAGTGTGCATCAAGCATGAATATAGTGTTAGGTATAAAAGACACCAAATATATGACAGAGTCTACAATATCAAATCCAGGGGACGTGGGAGGGAGACCTGGCATAAAATTCTCGTCTTTGTTAAAACATCACTATACCATCCAAGCAACAAAGTATGGAGTAGTCATGATAGTAAATTTGTTTTATTTACAATTTTGTGAGAGAGCCATTTCATGTCAACATGCCTGCATTTTATATTTTAGGGCACAAATGGACGCACTATCAACGTTCGTTTTGAGGGTGGGATGGAGAAGACAAAGAGAAGTGCCAAACCATTGAAACCAAACAGAGAACCTGTTTACACTAGGTCAATATCAACAGATCAAAGAGACACCTTGTTACAAGAAATAGCATACAGTGAAAGAAACATGGTGTCTGTGGCAACACAGGATATGCCGGTGATAATTCTAAACAGTGATGAAGAGATCACAAATGTTGATAGACAGTTTAAATTAAACGAGATACTAAAAATGTGTAAGGAAATAAAAATTGAATTGCCCTCAAAACCATTGTGTACAGGAAATTCGGATACACCATTACACCAGACACATACCACTCACTGCTACACAAACAGAAAACAGTCCAACACTATTCACTTATACACAAACAGAAACCAGACACATACCAGTCACTAGCACACACACAGAATCAAGGCACATACCATTCACTAACACACACACAGAATCAAGGCACATACCATTTACTAACACACAAACAGAAACCGTCCGACACTATTCACTGCTACACAAACAGAAACCAGACACATACCACTCACTGCTGCACAAACAGAAAACCGTCCGACACTATTCACTGCTACACAAACAGAAACCAGACACATACCACTCACTGCTGCACAAACAGAAACCAGACACATACCAGTCACTAGCACACAAACAGAAACCAGACACATACCAGTCACTAGCACACAAACACAAACCAGACACATACCATTCACTAACACACAAACAGAAACCAGACACATACCACTCACTGCTGCACAAACAGAAAACAGTCCGACACTATTCACTTATACACAAACAGAAACCAGACACAACTCACTGCTACACAAACAGAAACCAGACACACACCACTCACTGCTACACAAACAGAAACCAGACACTTACCACCCACTGCTACACAAACAGAATCAAGGTTCATAAATTCAATAACTCACAAACAGAAATCAGACACATACCATTCACTTACATACAAACAGAAACCAGACACATACCATACACTTATACACAAACTAAAAAAATATTCTAATGCTGTACACTAATACACAAACAGAAACCAGGCAGATACCATACACTAATACACTAACGTAAAACATGCACAACCATTCACTACAGGACAAACACATAACATGCAGACTCCATTCTCTATAACACCAACAGTAATCCTACAGACTCAACATATTTCAAAACCAACAAAAGATATGCAGACACCATTCAATTCAAAGTCAATAGCAAATACCCATTGCATTGTGAATTTATCCATAGGACAACTTTTGTACTGAATTCCTTCTATCATGTATTGCTTTATTGCTGCATATTTAACATACTATGGTGTGCAAATATACCCCACCTATGTTATTTTGTATATATCTATTGGTCAAGCAAATATTGTGCTATATGTTGTTCATTAGTTTGATTCTCTAAATTCAGTAAATCACATATTCATTTAAACAATAACTTTTAGTTAATCTATGCATTTGGTAGTCATAATTGGTACTGATTGGTCATGTGAGTGTGATGTCATCAGTATATAGATGTAGTCATCATGTAGATTTCTTACAAGTCTGATAGTACATTTTCTTATAGAGGCCCCGAAGGGGATTGTTAGATGTAAATATTGATTTGTTAAATGATTATTTGAGTAAATTACCATTTGCCCTTGACTTATACTGTTATTTTGTATCATGTAAATATTCCTCAAATGTTTTTTGGAAACTTTGTGTGATTTATCATGCATGTTTATTTTACTGTTTGAGGTGTTTGAACCCCATTTTGAACTCATGTTGGTTCTGTCCGTTGTTCTGTTCAAACACTTGAAACTATTTGAAGTTTGGGTATAAAAGTCCATGTCCATTGTTTGAAAGTCCCTCTGCAGTACATTTTCTTTAGGTCGGCTACTTCATTATAGATAAAGTTTTACATCAGAAATTATCCATTTGAATTATTATAAATAAATAGTAGCTTGAAGTAAGTTTAATTCTGTTAAAGTTAGTATTTTATTTATAACGTTTTTTGTGCATACTTAAGTTGATTTTCAGAAACGAAATAAGTTTTCAAATCTAGATTTTCTGAAATATATTTGGTAATACAGTCAAACCTGTCTGTAAAGACCACCCATTGGAACAGCAAAATGTGGTCTTTGTTTACAGGTGGTCTCTATTAACAGATTAAATATCATTGAAAATGGTCTGATGGAAGATAAAATTGGTGGTCTTTTCCGACAGGTTTTACAATAGTGATCTTTGTTCGAAGGTGGTCTTTAACACAGGTTTGACTGTACTTGCAAAAACATTAAATGTTTTTACCTTTATAGATAAGCCACAGACACCTTGTCCAGTTTTATTGTGTAAATTTGCTGGTTGTTGTCTTGAGATCAATTTCCTACTTGTAAATAATAAACAGCATTGTTGTGGCATTTTTCTGAGAATAAAAATTATGAATCTTTCATAACTCTTGCTTATTTTTTCAGTTTAACTTAGTCGTAATTCCATTTTTTTTATTTGCTGCCGAGTCACATTCGACTGCCTGCCTGTATCCACAGCTGATTAAATGTTGTTGAGCAGTGAAGTATCTAACACAGCAACTCTAGCTTGTAATAATACAATGACATAGATTTGATTAATGAAGATCATTACAAACAATAGTTGTCAGTCTTGTTACTGTTACATGTGTCACAATGTGAAATTATAAATTGTCTTTGATGGAAAGAATTCTTTAATATTATAGAATACAATGATGACATTCAACATGCACATTTTAACCAAAAAGTAAAGTAGGTAGAGTACAAATATTATTTAAAATGTATTCTTTGACTCAATCCAATCGATTTTTAAGGATCGTTTTTATTTAAACGCTTTCTTTTTCTTCGACAATATATGGTGGCATATTTCTGCCACCAGTTAACTACTTAATTAACTAGATAATTATCTGGTTATCACGTTAAAGAAACTAGATATCTACTTAAATGACTAGATAATTATGTGGTTAACTAGATAAGTATCATGATAAATTTTCATACCAGATAAATATCTTAACACACAAATTGTCTGATAGTGCCCACGGGTTTATACATGGTAGTGTTAACATTATTTACTGTGTCCAACCTCAAGGAGTCTATATGACCAGTTACAGGTTTATACATGGTAGTTTTAGAATTATAAAATAAATATGAAGCTTTTTGTTGGGAAGTTATATTGTCAACCTTTGGAGAAATACCATCACCCTTGGCTGCACCTTGAGTGACAGTAATCACATAAAACAGTGCGATATTTATATATGTAGAACTCGGAACATCCAGTTTGCTATATTGGTTCCCCTAGTTTCATACAAGTCTGAACCTCAGACATAAAAGAATAAAAGATGTCAAAATATGAGCAACACTGTATATTTCTTAAGGTAATCAAATAGTAGTTCTAAATCTAATGAAACATGACAATCAGACTGCTTAATTAATTAAAGTATCATTATTTACTGTCACAGGCACGTAACATACACATTATTTACACGGAGAATTTACCAGACTTGTCCAGGATTTGCACCTGGGACCTCTCTAGCCAACAATCAAGATGGCACTGAGCGCTCTAACTACTGAGCTAACAAATTGAACAGTAAATTTCTCCATTGTAACCCCTAGCAATTACAAAAGGAAGACATTTCAAAAAGTAATAGTTATTTTACTTTGGTTTCCTAGTATGCACAAATACTGATATGAATGTTGCTTAATGCAATTTCTTTGTTAAAGAGTATATGCATTTTTTTAACAGTATTTAAGTTAGAAAAAGGGATTGGATGACTTGATGCGACTCGAAAAATGTATTTTGGCCTGAATTTCAGTCTAGGTTGTTGCTACAAAAACACATGTACTAACATCTGACTTTTTGGCCTTATTCAAAAGAAATGTAAAATATGTTTCCATGACTTACAAGATTTGCAAGCATTATATATTAAAGTTGAGTTTACAAAATATATTTCCATGAGGCTAAATTGCATGGTGCCACCATAAAAAACAATGCTTCAAATCATAAGTGACATAATGATTATATCTAGTTAACATTTTTAGATAAGTTGTGTGCATGTCCATAAAAAACTTATTTTACACACCTTATAAGAAATGACATTCTAACCGTTGAAAGTGCATAAAAATGAACTACCAATAATATTGACATATTTTGCAAGAACCACATCTTAGTAGTAAATATATTCCAAATCACTAAACTGTCCATGATGAGCTCAAGGCATTAACAAATAGAAATGGCAGTCTGATGAAAGGTGTATGAAAAAACCTTAATGATATATATGATCCTGTTACCCATTACCTCCACCTACCATACCATTACCTATACCACACTAACTCATGTTACCCCATTATCACCACTTACCATACCATTACCTATACCACACTAAAAACTCCTGTTACCCCGTTATCACCACCTACCATACCATTACCTATACCACACTAAAAACTCCTGTTACCCCGTTATCACCACCTACCATACCATTACCTATACCACACTAAAAACTCCT
Organism: Mactromeris polynyma; assembly: GCA_032209605.1. Taxonomy (NCBI): domain Eukaryota; kingdom Metazoa; phylum Mollusca; class Bivalvia; order Venerida; family Mactridae; genus Mactromeris; species Mactromeris polynyma. The sequence goes on from JASFXZ010000028.1 coordinate 562,785, forward strand.
GTTACCCCGTTATCACCACCTACCATACCATTACCTATACCACACTAAAAACTCCTGTTACCCCATTATCACCACCTACCATACCATTACCTATACCACACTAACTCTGTTACCCCATTTTCTACAACACTTCTCCACAAACTGCACATCACTATTGCAATATATCATATACATGCAATGCCATTTGCCAGGGTAAAGATGGCAGCACCAGTACCTTGGTAAAACACAGCATTGAAATTGAAATGAAGTCATACACAATGTTTGATCCCTTGGTCCATAGTATACCTTACATACATTATTAGATCTGCAGCCTATGTAGTTTCAGTATCCCCATTTTGGATTATGATATTAAAATAATTATTACAAATTTACATTCCAATATCATGTTTATTAGTGTAATATCAAATTAAAAGCAGTATAATGATCAATCATTTTTAACATTGCTTTCCATGCAATGCATAGTCATGAGTTAAATTAACCTGCCAAAATTTTATGGGTGGGTTACAAATTTTTAAACTTACATTAGAAAATAACATAGCATTCTATATAAGAATTATCTCAAGGACCAATATATCACACAAGATATAATACTGCTGCTTATAAATATAAACTATCCCATTATTACCAATAGTATTTAAACAGAGGTCATACTTATCAATGTAACGCAAATAAAATATAATAATTGTGTAAGATAGATATGTAATGTCTCTTCCCACCGTTTCTGTTATATAATAAAGTCAGTTGTTGGGGTAACATATTCACTCATTCTTCACAGCTAATAGTGAACACATGTATTGATAAAACATGTTATCTATATTAAAATGTGACATTTAACTATTTGTACAACTATATTTAAAAATTTACATTAAAAATATCTTCTTGAAATAATTTGACTATACAACACTTTAACAATGCAGAAACCAACAGAATCACAAGTGTCACAAGATTCATGACATCACAACATCAATTGATGATGTCATTAGAATGTGAAAAACTCAAGTTAGAATACCTTTGCATTAATCAAATTCCAGTATTAAATGAAAAAATGTTTTGCAAAACTATTCTAACTATTAAACTTAGAATAGTTTTGAGCCAAGAAAATAGTTGTCCGAGATAGAATATATTTTTTACATTTGAGTTTTTAAAAACTATTCAC